>JADBJO010017933.1:0-36444 GCA_016801955.1 Conus betulinus | reverse complement strand
TAACATAAACTTTTAACAGCCGATTCCATAAAACCTTGTTCCAGAGATGTTCCACCTGATGTGATCTTTGAATTTTTTTAAGAGATTAACTTTTTCATCTGATCTGAGATTTTACGGTGGAAAGATTTTTAACAACTTTCGGGTGTGTTTTAAGATGTATTTTAAAGGTTGTGTGAATGAATGACTTGTGAATTGACTTCAACGCGGTGACAGCCCTGATATGGCCCTTTGCGGTCGGCTGAGCTATAAGCAACATGACCTTACCTTACCTTATGCCTTCATGTGGAGGTTACGGTCTTTCTCTGAATATGATTTTCGCCAGCAGTAGTCGAGGGATCAATATCACGCGTTCTGTGTGGATGATACTCAGTGTGACGGAAAGATTTTTTTTCCAGAATCTGCTTTGATTAGGATGAAGTGAATTTTATGTTCCAAAATGTAATTGGATCATTTCGATCGATATGTTTTTCATAAGTTGCGATAGTCTACATAGAATCATTATCGGTTTATAATTTTAAGATTTGTGTTAATAACCTGAATGCTGCAATTTATCATAATTGAAATGTGGATAGCAACATTTTAACACAGAGATTAGGTTAGGTAGGAAGGTAGGTAGGCAGACAACCAGACAGACAGACAGACAGACAGACAGACAGATAGACGGATGGACGGTTGGACGGACAGACAGACAGACAGATGGCATTAGAGATAACTGGCACATCTGCATGCAGGTTTGTTGTCTAGATCATCCATATCTTAAGACTTACATTGTTTTTGACGAACCCAGCTCCTCATATACTTCATCTTTATCCATTACATCTATCTATTGTTGGACTGTGTATTTTTTTGGATTTCAAATAAATGTTCCAATAACATCAACTCATCGTGGTTTATTCCATGAACCTCAATGATTTTAGGAGGGACAGTCGAAAAATTACTATTGAAACCTTTAGCCCATAAACTGGTTGACTAAAAAATTAAAGAAGCTCGTTGGTCTTTCACAGTTAGTTAATTAATGCATCTCATTAACTGCTTTCCAGATGGATTTGATATATCCTTTTGTAGAAATAATTTGTTGAAACATTTATTTGAAGCAGCCATTTTTTTTGCATCATTTTATAATTTTTTCTTCAATTTTCAGAGAGAGAGAGAGAGACAGATAGACAGATAGATAGATAGTTTGCGAGTTTTGACATTTACAGCCTGACACAGGTCTAACGGTGCCCTGAGTTACTTTTTTTGTACTGCATTAGTTAGACGGTCAAAATGAATATAGAATATCTTGTCAATGATCAGTAGACCCCCTATATATGTTTAAGCATTCAAGGAAACATGCAAATTCGGAATGAAAACGAGCGACATTGTTTTGTGGGTGGGTGGGGGGTTACGTGTGTTTGAATAGCACCGATTCATTTCTACCAGAAAAGAAAAATAGATTAAACGACAGTGACTGTTTTGACAGCTTATTGACAATAGCCTATTTGACCTTCATGCCAAGGGGGACAGTTAAGACTATTCTTGCAAACGGGCATACAAATACACAACACACACATACACCTATACAAAAGAAAGATGCAGAATTAAAAGGCTACCGCTCTACAACAATCTACCTGCAGTCAAACTAATCCAACTTGATGCGTTACGGACGAAATACAAAGGACAATATTAATTCAAGTAAAAAGTAAGAAAGGGCCAGCTGACGGTAATCACGAGATGTTCAGATATATTGATATTATGACAACGTGTAACACTAAATGATGTAAGTTTAGAATTGTCGTCCGATGCTTATCCATGGTCAAGAAACTGCTTCACACAAGGAAAGGATTGTCTCCCTTTGTTCATGTGCCTCGGCAGTAGACTTTGCAAGTGATTTGATGGTATCTCTATTTGCTGATGAATTATCCGAAGTAAGTTTTGTGTTTTCAAGTTATATTATTGAAAATGATGGATGTCTAATGTAAAGCCTAATATGCCCTACAGTCAAACAAGACGTGGCTTTCATTTTCTACACCACTTAAAATATAAAGGACACATGACATCAACAGAAGATTTTTGCCAAACCATCTTCTGTTGGCATAGATCCCCAGGGTTCTTGGTCTAAACCTTGCCAGATTATCCTGATGCCATTCATGTGTTCATGTGTTAAGTCTTTGAGGTATTTCTCCGGGCGGAATATGTCTTTAAGAGTTGCACCGTGCATTCTCTCTCTCTCTCTCTCTCTCTCTCTCTCTCTCTCTCTCTCTCTCTCTGTGTGTGTGTGTGTGTGTGTGTGTGTGTGTGTGTGTGTGTACGCGTGTCTGTCATGTATGTATGTATGTGTGTGTGTGTGTGTGTATGTATGTATGTAAGTGTGTAAGTGTATGAATGCAAGACAGATACCTTTTAATGTTTCTCCTTTTATTCTTGCCTATATTTGCTTTTATTTATTTATTTATTTTCTCCCTTTTTCCTTTTTCTTCTTTGTCACAAAGAGACAATTTAAAACTTGAAACGCTATTTTATTGTTTTTGATTGTTTTTGTTATTCTGGTAGTACTTTAAAACTGCTGACTTTTTTTTTTTTGCTTCGATTGCTTTTGTTGTACTTTAAACTGTTTTTTTTTTTTTTCATTTGCTTATTTTCACTGACGTTGTCAGTACTTGCTTCCTGGTGGTGGTTGTTATTGTTAGTTTGTTTGGTGTGACGTTGTTTGTATAGTCATGTTTTGATGCATACATTGTATCATTTAGAACCAGTTCTGTAGAATAGTAACGGCAAGTATGAAAAATAAGATAAGATCGATATTCTGTCTAGACCTTGAGCGGAAAAAACCTCCTTGTATTGTGAGGCTGCTTTAATGCATCACATAAAATGAGTATTCAGATGGGTCAGTCCCAGAGAGGAAGCACCCTGGGAGTGTCTGGCTGTGTAGAGCAAGCTGCTATGGTTCGGTAATTCAAAGAGCTACGGCAGACAAAAAACGGGACTTGACGTGGTGTGGCTTGATCTGACTAATGCCTATGATCAGCTCCATACCTGATGACTTATCTGCCTAGAGATGTATCGCATCCCAAAGTGCATTCAAGAAATGTGAAGAAGTATATTAATATCTTCTCAACGAGGTTCTCCACAAGGAATACACCACAGCCTGGATCAAACAGAAAGCTGACACAGCAGCCGGTTGTGCAGTTTCTCCTGTAATGTTTGTGTTGGCAATGGAGGTCATCATGACAGCAGTCACCAGGCATAGAGCTTCATTAGAGTTCGGGAATGGATACCGCTTGTACCCCCCCCCCCCCCCCCCCCCCCCTCTAAAAACCTTTCATGGATGACACAATTTTCATCTCTACCTACGAAGATGAAACACACAAAATATTGAAACAATTTAGACAATTCATTTTCTTCATCTAAGGTAAGTTTCAAGCCGAAGGCATTACCAAATTCGTCTCTTTCGAGAGAAAAAAAATAACTGAAACAGTTACGTTCGCTACAGCCAACCAAGGCATTCCAGTACTGACAGACGAACCGGTCAAGAGCATTAGAATGTTGTATGATGACTCTTGGAAAAACAAGGAAACCAAGCAAATGATGGCAGAAAGCCTGCAGATTACAGAACCAGTTTTATCCTAAGATCTGTATATGACTCCCTGCCATCGAATCCAAAACTGTTGAAACGGGGGAGATGAGATGACCCTCCGTGCCCGCCCTGCCGAGGCAAGCATACCGTAGAACATGTCCTAAATTCATGTAGCACAGCGCTTATCCTTAAGAGCAGACTACATATCATCACCACAAAGCTGAAGATCAATTTCCAGGATTTAGGTGCGACTGGTGGACGACTTTGGTCTGAAAACACTGTTTACTGGGTTACTACTCGTATATTATATGCTCAACTTTTTTTTTCAAATACGATACGAGTCCTGCAAAACAGCAGCATATTACTAGAGATGCCTGGTCCGAAGTAATGTATGTGTTTCTTCGATGGAGTTCTGTTTTCGGGCGAATGACAGGTGGGCATAAAGGAAATGGGTACAGTTTGGGACAGAGAGAGAGAGAGAGAGAGAGAGAGAGAGAGAGAGAGAGAGAGAGAGAGAGAGAGTGCCCTCTCTAATATACACTTCTCACTTGTCCTCGTCTCTCTGGCTGTCTGTCTGTCTGCCTGTCTGTCAGTCTGTCTGTTTGCCTCTCTCTGTCTCTCTCTCTCTCTCTCTCTCTCTCTCTCTCTCTCTCTCTCTCTCTCTCTCTCTCACACACACACACACACACACACACACACACACACACACACACACACACACACACACACACACACACACACACACACACACACACTATTTTTCAAATAAAGTTTTTACAAGATCGTTAAAAACCAAACAAAACAAACAAGCTACATGTACATGTATATTCTAGCCGCTGTTTCTGGCCCTTTTTAATCAGTGCACATACCTGTGTATCATCCTTCTCTGTGTAGCACACCTCTCTAGACTGTGCTCTCTCTTCCTTTTCATTCCAGCCATGAACATGTTAACACAAAAACTGTTAGCTGTCATATTTTTCTTCCATTCTAACGTAAATGTTATATTGGTTACTCATTTCTCATGTGATAAGCAATAACTAAAACAGGGTCTTTTGACGCATGATGGAACAGAAGCCATTCATTTGTCTTTATACTTTGATTTTCATTGTCTGTCTTTATATACCTTGATTTTCATTGTCTCTGTTTATACCTTGATATCATTGTAAGTCTTTTTACCTTGATCTTAATCATCTGACTTTATTTCTTGATTTTCATTGTCTCTCTTTATACCTTAATTTTCATTGTCTCTCTTTATACCTTGATTTTTATTATCCGTCTTTATACCTTGATTTCATTGTCTCTCTTTATACCTTGATTTTTCATTGTCTGTCTTTACACACTTGATCTTCATCATCGATTTCTATACCTTGATTTTCATTATCTGTCTTTATACCTTGACTTTCATTGTCTCTCTTTATACATTGATTTTCATTATCTGTCTTTAAGCCTTGATTTTCATGGTCTCTCGTCATATCTTGATTTTCATTGTCTGTCGTCATACTTTAATTTTCATTTTCTGTCGTCATACCTTGATTTTCATTATCTGTCTTTATACCTTGATTTTCATAGTCTCTCTTTATACCTTAATTTTCATTGTAAGTCTTTATATTTTGATTTTCATTATCTGTCTTTATACCTTGATTTTCATTGTCTCTCTTTTTATACCTTGATTTTCATTGCCTGTCTCTATACCTTGATTTTCATTGTCTGTTTTTATACCTTGATTTCATTATATGTCTTAATACCTTGATTTAATATTGTGAGTCTCTATACGTTGATTTTCATTATCTGTCCTAATACTTTGATTTTCATTGTCTGAGTGAATACCTTGATTTTTATTTCAGTCTTCATATGTTGATATTCATTGTCTCTCTTTATACCTTGATGTTCATTGTAAGTCTTTATACCTTGATTTTCATTATCTTTCTTTATATCTTGATTTTTATTGTCTCTCTTTTTATACCTTGATTTTCATTGCCTGTCTCTATACCTTGATTTTCATTATCTGTTTTTATACCTTGATTTTCATTATCTGTCTTTATACCTTGGTTTTTATTTTTTTGAGTCTCTATACCTCGATATTCATTATCTGTCTTTATACTTGATTTTCATTGTCTGTCTGAATACCTTGGTTTTTATTTCAGTCTTCATATGTTGATATTCATTTTCTGTCTTTATACCTTGATTTTGAATGTACGTCTTCATACCTTGATTTTCAATATCTGTCTTTATACCTTAATTTTGATTATCTGTCTTTATACCTTGATTTCATTGTCTCTCTTTATACCTTGATTTTCATTGTCTGTCTTTACACTAGATCTTCATCATCGATTTCTATACCTTGATTTTCATTATCTGTCTTTATACCTTGACTTTCATTGTCTCTCTTTATACATTGATTTTCATTATCTGTCTTTAAGCCTTGATTTTCATGGTCTCTCGTCATACCTTGATTTTCATTGTCTGTCGTCATACTTTAATTTTCATTTTCTGTCGTCATACCTTGATTTTCATTATCTGTCTTTATACCTTGATTTTCAGGGTCTCTCTTTATACCTTAATTTTCATTGTAAGTCTTTGTATTTTGATTTTCATTATCTGTCTTTATACCTTGATTTTCATTCTCTCTCTTTTTGTACCTTGATTTTCATTGCCTGTCTCTATACCTTGATTTTCATTGTCTGTTTTTATACCTTGATTTTCATTATATGTCTTAAGACCTTGATTTAATATTGTGAGTCTCTATACGTTGATTTTCATTATCTGTCCTAAACTTTTGATTTTCATTGTCTGTCTGAATACCTTGATTTTTATTTCAGTCTTCATATGTTGATATTCATTGCCTCTCTTTATACCTTGATGTTCATTGTAAGTCTTTATACCTTGATTTTCATTATCTTTCATTATACCTTGATTTTTATTGTCTCTCTTTATACCTTGATTTTCATTGCCTGTCTCTATACCTTGATTTTCATTATTTGTTTTTATACCTTGATTTTCATTATCTGTCTTTATACCTTGGTTTTTATTTTGAGTCTCTATACCTCGATATTCATTATCTGTCTTTATACTTGATTTTCATTGTCTGTCTGAATACCTTGGTTTTTATTTCAGTCTTCATATGTTGATATTCATTTTCTGTCTTTATACCTTGATTTTTGAATGTACGTCTTCATACCTTGATTTTCAATATCTGTCTTTATACCTTAATTTTGATTATCTGTCTTTATACCTTGATTTTTATTGTGAGTCTCCACACGTTAATTTTCATTTCTGTCATATACCTTGATTTTCATTGTCTGTCTG
Source organism: Conus betulinus (assembly GCA_016801955.1). Lineage (NCBI taxonomy): Eukaryota > Metazoa > Mollusca > Gastropoda > Neogastropoda > Conidae > Conus > Conus betulinus. The sequence goes on along the minus strand of JADBJO010017933.1, from coordinate 29,582 downwards.
TATACCTTGATTTTTATTTCAGTCTTCATACGCTGATATTCATTGTCTGTCTAGATAATCTCTCTCTCTCTCTCTCTCTCTCTCTCTCTCACTCTCTCTCTCTCTCTCTCTCTCTCTCTCTCTCTCACTTCATACACACACACACACACACACACACACACACACACACACACACACACACAACACACACACACGCACGCACGCACGCTCGCATGCAAACGCACGCACGCACGCACACACACACACACACGCGCGTACGCACGCACGCACGCACACACAATTTGATTGGCTGGCTGGCTGGCTGGCTGGCTGGCTGGCTGTGTGTGCCTGTCCATCTCTCTCTGTCTGTACCTATCTTTGTCTGTCTGTGTATGTCTGTGTATGTGCGTGTGTGTGCATACGTGTGCGCGTATGGGGCATGTTAAGTAAAACTGCATATTAAGTGTGTGTGTGTGTGTGTGTGTGTGTGTGTGTGTGTGTGTGTGTGTGTGTGTGTGTGTGTGTGTGCCGTGCAATTACCTGTGTGGAAAAAGCCAATTTTAATGCTATAAAACTCAAAAGGATAACAGAGCACCATTGCAAATGTTAAACAGTTGTTTCATTGTTTGCTTTTGAATAACAGTTGTGTCATTTCAAGCAAAAACATACTGAAAATTATATAGTAACGAAAATAAGTTAGAGGCAAGTGGTATTATTTAGCTGCTTTCATTATATTGTACTTCTGATATTAGGAAAGATATATTCTAGTTCACAGCATCTTTCACAACTCTGTTTTCTTTTTGGTAATATATGTGTCGACTGGTTTCTATTCTTCAACTACCAGGGCTTTTTTTTTTCAGTCTCTTTGAGCTTGTCTGTGTCGTCTCTGTATGTGGCCAAAAAAAAAACAGACTCGAACAAATGTAAGTTAATGGACATTACTGTAAACTAAAGATGTAATGCAATTTCCCTGTTGTTGGTTGTTGTTGTGTTGTTGTTGTTGTTGTTGTTTGTTTTTTTTTTTCCTTCCAAACTGAAAACTAGAGGCCTATTCATTTTCTGATTAATACAGCAGGTAGCAATATGTGCTTGATTTAATGTACTTTCTTTTTCATTTCCAGTTGGGCTTAAAATTTGATTTATACAAGACTGTGTTGAAGAAATGTATCCAAGAAATTTATCATTCTTCTTCTTGCCGCACGTAAATGTAGGCCTATCATTTGAACTTTCTTTGGACTCAGAATCGTATTACGTCTTACTTGGGTAGAGTTATGTTCACACTCTCCTCTGTGTTCTAGTTTGGTACACATTTTTTTTTCTTTTCCTTCGATTTTTCCCCCATTGTGAAGTGTTCGTTTCTATTTCTGCTTACATTGATTTTATACCAGGCATTTTCAGGCTCATATTATCCTTTTTTTCTTTAATGTGTCGGTGCAATTTCCGAGAATGTTTCAGATTTATCATTGGTAATGAGTCACTACTGCATCTTGTACGTTTGCTTTGTTTTGTCATTGTTGTAACCTGTCTGTCTGTCTGTCTGTCTGTCTCTCTCTCTCTCTCTCTCTCTCTCTCTCTCTCTCTCTCTCTCTCTCTCTCTCTCTCTCTCTTTTTTTACTCCCAGCTGTTATAGAACAGGGCGTACTTTACAATGGGAAGGAAGGAAGAAATGCTGTCTCTGTGTGTGTCTGTGTGTGTCTGTCTGTTTGTGTGTCTGTCTGTGTGTCTGTCCGCGGTCAAAATGTGTTCCAGTCGCTCCAGACAAACCTTCTGGGCCAGTCTTTCTGAAACGTAGATATGTTCATAATGGATCACGGATTATGCCCGAAGTTTTATTTTAGCAGAATAGCCGTTACTAACGGCTATAACGGCCCAAAACGGTTTTTCCTTCTTTATGGGATATCTCAGAAAGTACTTGGCCGATTTATAGATAAACTGGGAGTACATTTATATGCTTTGCATCTTGTTTTATTTATCGATTAATGCCAAAGTCTCACAGTAAGGGCTTTTCGTTTGCTACCTCCCCCCCCCCCTCTCTCTCTCTCTCTCTGTCTGTCTGTCTCTCTGTCTCTGTGTGTGTGTCTCGACCAAGCAGGACAGCAGCTTCGGGTCGTGGCAGGGGGACAGGCGATGGACTGAATGACAGGAGCCTACGCTCGAGCGCCGCGAGGAAACCATAGGACAGGCCCGACCATTCACTTCAGTGGACATTTTTAAACTATAATGTTGAAAACTATTCAGTAGACTGAGTGACCTGTCTTTTATAAATTATGTGAATAAATTTGATTTTGTTACCTTTACCGAAACTTTTTCTTGATTCATCATTTGATTATAGTAATAATTTTTTTTCTGATTACTTGAAGTTTCATGTGCCAGCGAGAAAATTGTCTCACCATGGGAGGAATTCAGGAGGTGTGTTGCTATTGATAAGAAAGACTTTACAGAAAAATGTGAAAGAAATAAAGCTTGACTGCGACAACGTTATTGCTTTAAAAGTAGATAAACATGTGTTGGCATTGACAAAGATGTCATATTAGTCGCTTGCTATATTGTCCTGGAAGGAGCCCCCTCATACAATGACCAATTGATTAAGGATGGTGTTCTGTTAATGGAAGAAACCCTATTGCAGCATTTTGAGAAAGAAATCGATGAACTCTATTTTGTGGTAACAGGTGATTTAAATGCCAGAACAGGAAACAGACAAGTTGAAAATGAAATAATGGCAAACTATGTTAGCAGTGTATAGGATGTTGACATAGATGACATGACAACAGTTGTGTACACGTCGTTCTAAAGATTCAACCGTTAATAATTTTGGTAAAACATTGTTGAACTTTTGTTTCATGTTCGATTTGAGTATCTTAAATGGTTTTTGTAATGGTGATAGTGAGGGTGAATATACTTTTGTATCTTCCAATGGTTGCAGTGTAATTGATTATTTTCTGATTCACACTGATTTGTTATCATATTTTGATTTACGAGTTGGTGACTCTATCTACTCATGGCACCTACCAGTTGAGGTAAAATGGAGAGGTGACTGTTATCGTTCGAAGGATAAGCATTTACTACAGCAAGGTGAAGAAAAAATCATATGGTCGGATGAAAATGCAAATATGTACAAAAATGAACTCGAATGTGAGGATTTCAAGAGACTTTGCAGAAAGCCTGTCAACTATTAGACATTGATGTGAATGAGAGTCTTGATAAGTTTGTCAGTGCTTTGTATGGGGCTGCTGCTTGTATGGTTAGAGTTATTGGTAGAGGTGACAGAAAATGTAACGACTGGTTTGATGATGACTGCAAACGAAAGAAAATAGGAAGTTAAAAGGTTACTGAAAAGATTTCAGAGATGCAAAATAATTAAGGAAAAAAAATAAGAAGAGAGAAGAATACGCTTTAACTCGAAAAGATTACATTACATTAAGGAAAATAAAGGAACATGAGTTTGAAGAAAATAGATTAAAGAAACTAAGAGATTCTGTTGATGATTCGAAGACATTTTGGGCATTTATAAGATCTGTTAATAAGAAATGCTTTGTTTATAACGAGATCTCAGTACAAAATTGGTATGATCATTTCTGGGGCGTTTTCCATAATTTTGATCGCAGTGTTACAGAAGAAGATGTAAATCTGGTGGAAGAAGATGATGAAATTGAGCCATTATTTAACAATCTAATATCCAGAGAGGATGTTGTTGCTGCTATTAATCATTTAAAAGTAGGAAAGAGCGCAGGACCAGACAAAATTATAGCAGAAATGCTAAAGCATGCAAACTCAGCTGTAATCGATTTCCTTGTTCATTTATTCACCCAACTTTTTGAAAATGGCACTTTTCCTCTAGAATGGGCTAAATCGATTATCATACCAATACATAAGAAAGGAGATGCTAACAATCCGGATAACTATCGTGGGATAGCACTTACCAGCATTTTAAGTAAGTCTACACTCACATACTAAATAAAAGATTAACAAAATGGGCTGAAAACGAAGGAAAGATAGTTGAAGAACAAGCAGGTTTTAGAACAATTACAGTACCATAGACCATATATTTACACTTTACTCACTGGTACAGAAACACTTACTCTGTAATACGAAGCTTTATGTTGCATTTGTAGATTTTAAGAAAGCATTTGATTCTAAATCACAATGTTTTGTGGAATGTACTTCGTAAAAGTGGTGTGAATGGTAAATTGTATAAAGCCATTAGGAGTACTTACAGCTCGGTACTTGCGTGTGTACGTGTCAAGAGTGAGTATTCAGAATATTTCGATTGCCCAAATGGAGTTAAACAAGGGTGTCTGTTGAGTCCGCTGCTGTTTTCTTTTTTTTTTTCATAAATGAACTAGCAGTGGAGTTATCTAGTAAAGGTAGACATGGTATTCAAATAGTACCTGGGGCAGTAGAGATATTTTTTGGCTACTGTTTGCTGACGATGTTATTCTTTTATCTGGCACAGTTGTAGGTTTACAAAACCAGTTAAATATCTTGAAAGAGGAAGCAGATCGTTTGTGTTTAACGGTTAACTTGGATAAGACAAACATTGTGGTCTTCAGAAATGGTGGACATCTTTCTTTACACGAAAGATGGTTTTATGGAAATACAAAAAAGTCAAGTAGCCAATGCATACAAATACTCAGGAATGATATTTTCAACAAAATTGACGTTAAGTTATGCGTGGGAAGAACCTTCAAGGAAGGGTAAAAAAAGTGTCATGAAAATATGAGATCTTTAAGGAAGCTGAAATGTATTGATCGTAGTATATTTTGGAGAATGTTCGATTCACAGATAGAACCTTTACTTACTTATGGAGCTGAAATTTGGGGTTTGCAAAAAAAAAAATTCACAGATAGAAAAAGTACACACTACGCTATGAAGCGTTTTTCTTCAGGTACCAATTCATGCATCTAACACTCTTTTATACGGAGAGATGGGCAGATACCCTCTTTATATAAGATACCCTCTTTATATGATCTTATGTGAAATGTGTTAGGTACTGGTTGAAAATGTTGAAGCTTCCAGAGTCACGTTGTGCAGACAAGCTTATGATATGATGCTGGTACAAATGGAACGAGGTAAAGAAAATTGGCTTATAATGTAAAGAAAGTGCTATCAGAACAGGGCTTTGGAGTAGTGTGGATGTCTCAAGGAGTAGGAACGAACAGCAGTTTATTGCAGAATTTAAGGACAGATTCATTTGTTCTTTTAAACAGAACTGGCATTCGGATATGGAAACCAAAGAAAAGTATCGTTGGTTCTTCTCCTTTAAGAACATATTCCATTCGGAAAAGTTTCTTAATGTCATTAAAGATAAATGGCAAAGAAATTGTTACGCAAGAAGATACAGGTTACGAACGGTAGGTTTCAATGCAAACAAAAGATGGTTTGAGTGTGGAACATCCACAGAATCACCATGCCCTTCATGTGGATATACTATTGATAATGAAAAGCACTTCTTATTTCAATGTACTGCATACAGTGATGTGCGTGCAAAATGTTCCTTTCTTACTTTGGATGTTTGTGCAAAGCAAAAATATTGCTTCTCTGTTATCGTCTGATGACGACTGTATGATCAGGTCAGTCGCTAAATTCATTACAGAAGCAATGAAAATAAGACAAAAGCATTTATAATATTGTATTAAAAAAAAGGACTTGAATTCAAAAACATGACTAAAAGCATGTGGAATAGTTCAGTATTATAGTCATCGTCTAAAGAGTGGATGGTCGGATCAGTCTGTAATATTCCATTTTTCCTCGTGTGTGTGTGTGTGTGTGTGTGTGTGTGTGTGTGTGTGTGTGTGCGCGCGCGCGCCTGTGTGTGTGTGCGTGTGTGTGTGTGTGTGTGTGTGTGTGTGTGTGTGTGTGTGTGTGTGTGTGTGTGTTGTGTTGTTGTTGTTGTTCTTGTTGTTGTCGTCGTCGTCATTTTTGTTGTTTTTGTGGTTGTGGTGGTCATTGTTGTTGCTATCGTAATGTTAAAAGGGTACCCGTGTCTGAGAGGATTCGAAGAATCGTGTTTACTTTTTTTTTTCCTTTATGCTTTGCTTCTTTGATTTGATTGATTATTGGGAATAACTGTGTAATATTGCTTGTAGTGTGAGGAAGAGGAATGCGTTATTATCCTGTTACCCCCCCCCCCCCCCCCCCCCCCCCTCGTCATCGACCTTTTGGTAATGACAATAAAAGTGTCAAAGTGTCAAAGTGTCTGTGTGTGTGTGTGTGTGTGTCTCTGTGTCTCTCTCTCTCTCTCTCTCTCTCTCTCTCTCTCTCTCTCTCTCTCTCTCTCTCTCTCTCTCTCTCTCTCTCTCTCTCTCTCTCTCTCACCACTAAATGCACTGAACCAAGATTTTCAGATATAGGCCCTGATACTGCTGTCATAATCTCTGGCTATACATTTGTATGCAGAGATTCCACCGAATCCAAATCTACTGGCGTATTAATTTACATTTACAAAACATTAAATGTTCGACGTTTACACGAACTTGAAAGTTTGGAAATTGAAGCAGTTTGATTAGTAACCAAGTTGAAGAGAACAAAATCCATCAACATTGGTTTTTGTGTACCGAAACCCAGCAGAAAATGCTGATTGGATGGACACGTTTACGGCCTTGATGGATGCAACATCGCTTGATGCTATAGAACTAACACTTTTAGGTCATTTCAGTGCCAAACATCATGGTGAAATAGGTCTTCATCGTACAATGTATGCCAAATTATAGACATGCCCAACGAGTAACGCCCACGAGCAAAACAGTAATCGACCACATCTATCTGTCGGAACCACATAGCGTCATTGAGAAATGTGTGCCTTTGAATAGATGCAGGGACTACCTTCCAGTATGCATTACATGGCAAAAAATGGAATCAAAATTTTGTAAAACCGACCACAAACATACAACTTATAGATCTTTTGAACAATTCCGCGAAGATAACTTTCTTACTCTCAGATTTATTTATGATTTCACTGATCTAGAGAAGGTCTAGAATTCTGGCTACGCACATTCAATTCTGTTTATGACAAGTACGCGCCATTCAAGACGCCTACAGTAAGGCATAGTACTCAACTACAGTGGATGACTGATGCAACACTATCTGCTTGTTTCTCACATGACGATCAGCTTCAAACAGAAGTGAAGTCGGATGAATTTAAAAGGCAACGAAATAAAGTCAGTTCAATCAAACGTGCAGCAAAAAAGAAATTTTGCCATGAACTTGTATCCAACAAATTTCAAAATCCATATGGAAAGCAATAAATGAACTTATGAATAAAAACTCTCAAAGATAGGTCCCATAACCAGCATAACACAAAAATGAACTCAGCAAACTCTTTACAACAACTGCAGAACACATTATCAAAGAAAAAAATACTGAATCAAATGACTTCAAAACTAAAACAAAAATGCAATGCTAAGAATATTTGCTTAGCTCCACCAGTTCCGCCCATGACAGTTAGTGATGTTTACCAAGCTTTACGTCATTAAAAGCAGACAGGAAGTCACAGACTTCACGGGACTGATGTAAGAATTCTGAAACTATCAGCATCTGTTACATGTGAAACTCTTACCTATATTTATAGTTAATGCATTGATAAATGTCACTTCCCTACTCAGTACAAAGTTGCAAAAGTGATGCCAATTTTCAAATCTACTGACAATTCTGAGCCATCGAAGTACAGTCCTATATCCATTTTGCCAGTTCTGTCTACGCCCTTGGAAAAACACATAAATAAACATCTTTGCCACCATCTGGACTGCAGTCTACTAAATGAAAATCAATCAGAATTCAAGAAAAATCTTTCTGTCATACAACACTTACAAATTTAGTAGATCAATTGCTAAACATTAGTAATGGTAATAGATATTGTGGAAAACTGTTTGTTGAGTTTGCAAATGCTATTAACGTAATTGATCACAAATTATTATGCACGAAGCTATTATCATATGTTATAACAGGAGACACTCTCCAACTGATCACATCATTCCTAGAAGACCCGTCAACAGACCGTTTGTTTTTCACAGCAACTCATCAGAAAAACTTACCCATCCGACATGGGGTACCCTAGGGTTCTATCTTGGGCCTGTAGCTGTTTTCAGTTTACATAAATGATCTCTCTCTTCATATTGTTGGTTCATGTGAAGTCTTCTGTGACGATATCACTGTGTCCACATAAGCAGTTCAAGCATAGAAGCTGGTTTCACTTTATTACAAAAGAATGGTGACATCATAAATGATTGGTCCGATGTAAATCATGTGTCACTGAATCCTAATAGAATAAGACTACGGTTGATATAAACAAAACACAGAAGAAGAAACACAGTCACGCAGCCCCCGTGCTTTTGTCAATAATCAAGAAATTGAAAGGGTGGGCAGCCATCAAGTTTTATGTGTACATATTGATAACAATCTTTCTTAGTTGTATCACCTGCACAGTTTATGTAAATCAATATCAAGACAGATACGTCAGCTGTGCAGGTCAAGCATTTCTTAAACCTTCATACCAGAAATATTTCTACACGCACATATTCACTCTTCAGTGAATTATTGTTCAACATTTTTTCGTCTCTGCTAAGCTAATGCCATGAAACCTCTTACCAGTGTCTACAAAAGAGCACTTAAAGCAGTTCTTTAAATCGTCAAATCTTAGTGAAGGGGATTATACTAAAGCAGGCGCTCTTCAGCGACAAGATATATTTGCTGTCAAGAAATGTGTACTGATGCAAAAGTTTGCATCGGGTTCAAACTCTTCAGACTACATTTAACATAAAAACCTAGGGATCCGACCAAATTTCAGATTCCCACACTTAGAATAGACCTGTTTAAATCAAGCTTTTTAAAGCAGTTCTTTAAATCGTCAAATCTTAGTGAAGGAGATTATGCTAAGACAGGGGCTTCTTCAGCTACAAGATATATTTGCTGTCAATAAATGTGTACTGATCAACCCACGGACTCTTCAGTCTAAGTTTAACATTAAAACCTATGAAACTGACCAAATTTCAGATTCCCACAATTAGAATAGACCTGTTTAAATCAAGCTTTTCCTACTATGATAGTTGGTTTGGAATACACTTCCATTGCATTTCCAATGCACTCAAAATGCAGAATCCTTCAGGGAAAAAAAATAATTACACAATTCGCAACAGATCATGATTATTAGATACAAAATACATGTACCAGAGCGAACGTCCTTTTTCTGCACATTTAAAACTGTTATACTGCTCTCAATCTACTGATTTTTTTTAACCACATGATGGTAAATGAGAGGTATGTTTAAACTTTGTTAACAATGATTGTAGTCATATCATGACAAAAAACTGCTGGGGTCACAGATTTCTGGAAGCACTCATAGATCTACTAGATCACAAATGTGCGTCCTGATTACTGTTGATTTATTAATGCATTTTTGCTGTTTATTCAAAATCCTCAGTGATATTAATGATATGGTATTGTAGAAAAGGCAATGGGAATAATATAATATTGACACTTCTCTCTCTCTCTCTCTCTCTCTCTCTCTCTCTCTCTCTCTCTCTCTCTCTCTCTCTCTCTCTCTCAGCTCTCTGTATTTACGGCTGTTCATTACCGTATTGCCATTTAATTAACAATTCTGGACTTGGGCAGCATATCAAAAGAAGAAAAAAGGGGGAAGAGATTATGATGGCATTTCTCTCTCTCTCTCTCTCTCTCTCTCTCTCTCTCTCTCTCTCTCTCTCTCTCTCTCACACACACACACACACACACACACACACACACACACACACACACACACACACACACACACATGCACGCACGCGCGCGCGAGCACGCACGCATGCACGCACACGCAGGCACACACACACACACACACACACACACACACACACACACACACACACACACACACACACATTATGATAAATAATTATGATTATTGATGTTATGAATGCATCGTCGCAAACTGATAACTGATTTCAGTACTGTTTGTTCAATTCAGTTTATTGTAATCTCATCATGGAAATATGTATAATATATTGATATTACTGATGCATTGTAGTTGTCTTCTATCATCCTTAGCTGTTTGTAGTATGTTCTAGAAAAGGAATGTAATACTCTCTCTCTCTCTCTCTCTCTCTCTCTCTCTCTCTCTCTGCTGGGACACAGTTCGAGTAGTCGGACATTAACGAGCTCCGAAGTTTATTGTCTCTACTGACAGTTACCGTCACTCTACAGTCCTGTACTTTAGCCTGTACCTCAGTCAGTCACCATGCCATCAGGACCACTAGCGTTTAGAGCGAGATGTGGATCCTCCGTCCCCGTCTACATCTCTTTCATGGCGAAGCGAGCGAGGAAGAGAGCCGCCATTGCGATCGCCATGCTGACAACACGGTCGAGGACGGACGGTGCAACCCTTGGCCTGCTCCTCACCTTGATGTTTTGGGGTGGACTGCTTCTACGCTGTGGCGATGTGGAGCAGAACCCCGGACCCAGGTCGGACAGCATGAAGCAGACCCGGCTCGGCAGCTCATCATGCAGCACCAGTGTGGACAAGGCTGGCGCTTCTTCGGCGGACAATGGACAGACGACACCCACTTCTCCTCAACAGCCACAAATGCTGACATCATGGGTATGTTGGACTCTATGAACTGTACATTTAAGGAAATGAACGTTAAATTCACCGACATGGAGAGGAGTGTCAGGGACTTGAATGACCAGTTCGCTGCACTGCATCATGGATTGAAGGATCTGAGGGAGGAGGTGGGATCTTAAAAAGAAGAGAATGCTGTGCTAGCAAAAAAGAACACTGATCTCACTACGAGACTTGAACAATTGGAAAGAAAGACGGATGATTTAGAAGGAAGATCAAAACGAAATAACCTTATTTTCTATGGTATCCCGAGAGATCAAAATGAAACTAGCGAACAATGTGGAGGTAAAATACATGATCTATTAACTGATAAGTTAGATTTGACACGGGACATTGAGTTCGATCGGGTGCATAGATTAAATGCCAAACCTGATTCTCCCATCATCGCTCGATGTTCATTTTACAAAGACAAAACGAAAATCTTAAGAGCAAAGAGAAAATTAAAAGGGAGTAATATCTTTGTGGGCGAGGATTTCTCCTCTCATGTTAGAGAAATAAGGCGTGGTCTTTCCCCCATCTGAAGAAAGCAAGGTCAGAATGCAAAAGAGCGACGATGATCTTTGATCATCTCCTCATTGACGGGACAAAGTATTTCCTCGACGACCAAAGCAGATTAGTTGAATCCAGATAAGGGGGTGGCCGGCCACTTGATGAACAGTTGACCTACACCTGTGTGGCAGAAGGAAACTGACAAAAAAACGCTACACCGGTAAAATCGCCTGTCACTTGTGGCAGTGTCAACGGTGAACCGTTTTTTTTGTGGGTCAGAGAGGAGAGTCCGGAAACTGTGAAAAACACGTGCAAAAAAGTGAACGGCACAGCGTGTACAGATGTAAAGAAACCCTTTTCTTTCCTGTCGTGGAATGTAAATGGCTTAATTTCTAAACTAACCGACTGTGATTTTATGTCGTTTATTTACAAGTTTGATTTCATATGTTTGATTGAAACATTTATGGATGAATGTCGTGCTGATATGTTTGTTGGTTATGAAGTCTTTTGTAAACTGTGTTGTTAAATTTTCTAAACAAGGGAGGCGTTCAGGCGGAGTGATTTGTTTATTCAGAAAAGAATTGTCTCCCCTCGTTAAAATCATCGACGTTATAATTATTCAAACTTTTGTGTGTTCTTGATCGATCGAAAAAAGATTATTTGGAATAGATAAGGATGTTTTGTACTTTTGTTCCTATATACCTCCAGAAGGTTCACCTTTTTATGCCCATTTTGATGTTGATAATGGAATTAATTTACTTGAAGAATCTCTCGTTGATTTATTGTTACCTAGGGATGTTTATGTGATATTAAATGGTGACCTCAATAGCAGAACCTCTAACATTCACAAGATGTATCTTTGAACGATGTTCTTGATGAACATTTCCATAGCCGGCCTCTCAGTATTAATCGACACTCCGAAGACTGTACATTGAATAATTACGGTAAGTTGCTACTAAATATATATGCACTGCTGTAGATTTGTGCATTCTCAATGGTGTGTAAAAAGGTGACCTTGAAGGCGCTATACATACATGTCTGAAACTGGTGCCAGTGTTGTCGATTATTTCATATTTTCTAAAGAACTTTTTGCTCTTTTGTATGATTCATGTATGCTTAATGTTTTAGAACGCATATAGATTCTGACCATTTACCTGTATCGCTTTCTATTGCTTTTCATAAAGAAAATACTGTACATGCCTGTAATAAGGTAGAAAAACATGTTATAGAAAAACTAGTCTGGAATGATGAACACGCTAGTTTGTTTCGTAGTACATTATGTAGTGATGGAATTCGTACAAAGATAGATGTTGTTATAACTTTATTAAATGTGGATATAAATTATGCGCTAAACATGTTTAGTGATGGCATGAAAGAAAGTGCAGACTGCATGAGGTGTAGTGTATATATATATTAATAGTAACAAAGTACCCTGTGACTGGTGTGATAAAGAATGTGATGCTAGTAAAAGAAAAGCCAGGAGGTTGCTTCGTATTAGTCGTCGCACTTTAAAGACAGAGTAAAAATGCTTACTCAGTTGCTAGGCGAGAATATAAACATTTATTGAAGAGAAAAGAGAAAGACTTCAACAATTTCTTTAGTTCAAAAACTTGTATCATCTATAAACTGTCAAAAGGAATTTTGGGATACTATTCAGAGGACTTCTTTCAAAAGAAAAGCAGCCCAGAATAACATCAGTATTGAAACATGGTTTCAACATTTCCAGGCTCTTCTAGAGTCTGATGTTAGTAACGTATGTGTTGACCAAACACTTGATGACAACAATGACAGTTACATGAATCGACCAATTACACAAGACGAAGTAGTATTAGCGTGTAGAAATTTGAAAAATCGCAAGGTGGCTGGCCCTGACGGCATTATTGGTGAATATTTAAACATGCTTTCTGATCAGGTAATGCATTTCTTTCTGAAATTGTTTAATATATTATTTGATAAAGGTATGTTTCCAGAAAACTGGACTGAATCAGTTATTTTGCCAATTTTTAAAAAGGGTGATGCCAATAACCCCAACAATTACAGAGGGATCTCTATTAGTGATATTAGTAGTAAAATCTTTTGGACAATTATTAATAATCGACTGCAAGAATGGGTAGAGGAAAATAATATCACAGGTGATTATCAAGCAGACTTCAAGAAGGGTTACTCAACAATTGATCACATGTTTACATTGCTTGCACTTGTGCAGAAGCAGTTTTCTTACAATAGGAAGTTATACGTAGCTTTTATAGATTTCGAAAAAGCGTTTGACTCCATTAATAGAAATTTCCTCTGGCCCATTTTGACAAAAAAAATGGTATTAAAGGTAAACTCCATAGATGTATTATAAGTATGTATGTATGATAGAGTAAGAACCAGAGTCCGTTGTGGAGCGAAACTTACTGACTATATTAATTGTTCTAGAGGAGTCAAGAAGGGAGATGCATGCAGCCCTATCTTATTTTCTTTGTTTATTAATGAGTTAGCTCTTGATGTAATCAACAATGGTAAAATTATGATGCTTTATTATCGCTCGATGCTTTGAATTGTTCATCCGTCTGTTGGCCGACGATGTTGTTTTGATGTCCGAAACTGTTATAGGGTTGCAAACACAATTGAAAAGCTTGCAACGTGCCGCTAGATCATTGCAGTTAAAAGTTAACATGGAAAAAAAAAAAGCAATATCATTGTATTTCGTAAAGGTGGTTATTTAAGTGTAAGGGAAGGTGGGTATACGATGGTACTCCAATGCCAGTTGTCAATGCATATAAATATTTAGGAATATTATTCTCAACACGCTTGAGTTTTGTTGGCGCATGCAAAGACCTTTCGAGTAAAGCGAAAAATGTTGTGCTTTGTATCATGAAAAATTTACATGTTCTTAATAATTCTTCATTCATGTTATTTATAAAGCTATTTGATTCTCAGGTTCAACGATTGTACAGTACGGCTCTGAGCTATGGGGCTCGAAAAGCGGCTATCTATTGTGAATCTGTTCAAATATTTGCTCTGAAAAGGTTTTCTGGTGTGTGTAATAGACGGACTCCAAATGATCTAGTTTACGGTGAAACTAATCGATTTCCCATTTACAATACTTCTGCTGTCAGATGTATCTGGTACTGGCTGAAACTGTTACAAATGGAAGATTTTAGAATTCCTCGTAAGGCGTACAATATGTTGTATGACTTAGATGCTAAAGGCAAAAGTAATTGGGTGTCCAAAGTGTGCCTTTGTCTATTTGAATACGGATTTGGATTTGTTTGGCTGAATCAAGGGGTTGGTTGGTAATACTAAAGAGTTTTTATGTGTTTTCCGTCAACGGTTGGTTGACTGCAGATGGCAGAAATGGACTGATCATATTCATAACAGTGGCAGATTTGATTTCTACAGGAACTTTTGTGATGTTCATGACTTGAAAACGTACTTAACCTTAGATATGGACAGGCACCTAAAACATGTAACAGCAAAATTCAGGCTAGGAATATCTGCATTGACCACTCATTATTTTAGATATCGCATATGCAATGATTATGACATGCTTTGTCCTTTATGTAAAAAATCAATTGAAACAGAATTACACTTCGTCCTGTCCTGTCCAGCTCTCATAAGCATCAGAGAAAAGTTTATTAAGTCTAAATATTACAGACAGCCATCCTTGTTTAAACTGAGCCTACTTTGTTCATCTACTTCTGCAGCAGTTGTTAAGAATTTTTCTTTGTTTTTTCTACAAGGCCTTTAAATATAGAGAAAATTTCACTTCTTGAAATCGCCCTTGAATTATTCTTGTTTCGTTCCGTAATTTGATTTCATGTAACTATTGTACTTGTGTGTTCCCACACCCCTTCATTAGGGGCCTTGGCCTGTTATATTATAAAAATCATCTGAATCTGAATCTGAATCTCTCTCTCTTGGTCTGTAATTATCATTGTATGTGTGTGTATACATCTGTGCACACGGGTGGGTGTGCTTGGGCCTAAATGTGTGTGTGTGCGTGCGTGTGTGCGTGAGTGTGTGTTTGTGTGTCTGTCTGTCTGTCAGTCTGTTGGTGTGTGTGTCTGTGTGTGTGTGTGTGTGTGTGTGTCTGTGTGTCTGTGTGTGCACCAGTGTACGCGAAACGTGGGGGTGTGGGGGTGTGGGTACATGTGTATGAGTGTGTGTGTGTGTGTGGGGGGGGGGGGTGATCTGTGGGCTTATGTGAGCCTGTTCCTGAATGTCCAGTATGTGTATGTAGACAGACGTGTAATGTGTTTGTGAGCCCGTGTATACGCGTGTTTAGGCCAGACATTTGTAAAAAACGAAACACGCAAAATTCATAGCACACACACACACACACACACACACACACACACACACACACACACACACACATTGCAAAGTTGATCTTCTCACTTTAATGTTTAACAGTTGTATCCAAATAAGGGAAGAACCTGCCTTTTGATATGCCCTGAGTTATTAGATTCCATATTGTTGGAGAAAGACTTCATTAATGCTTGTCTTTTGCACATGACAGGATCTGCTTCAGAGTCTGGCGAAAACGAGACCCCATTTTATAGTAGATGAAGAAGTTGAGTGATGAGTTCCCACACAGGAATAAAAGAACGATCCCCCAAAGAGCTGTCGTGAAATTGTGATAGTGACCACCAAACTGCAGCTCTGGAACCATGAACATGGTCACCTGCACCATAAGAAGGGGAGTTAAAACACACGATGAACAACACTGAGGTCCCGACCAACATCCGGGTCACTGCCATCATGCTTTCTGAGCTTCCGGTGGCAGAGGAGGTTTGTCTCCATTTGACTGCTGACCGCAGTTTGGTGGCAGTGATGATGGTGGTGACGACGCTGACGACGAAGAAAATAGAAGGCAAGGCTGTTGCGTAGACAAAGATGTCAATGATGTCCAAGATTTCCTTGTTTTTCATGTAATATCTGTAGGATGGAAAATGGTAAACAGGATTAAATTCTCTCTCTCTCTCTCTCTCTCTCTCCTCTCTCTCTCTCTCTCTCTCTCTCTCTCTCTCTGTATATGCAAACAAAAATGGTGTATCTCACCAAAACACACTAGAAGTATAATCAGAATTCTTTCTCTTTACCGTTTCTTACCTGATGTTCATTACATTTATCTACAGAGCTGATCAGATTTTTTAGATATAAAAGATACAACAACAAAAAGGAATTAAACGATGAAAGAAAAAAGAAAGACAGCAAAAACCTTATTTTTTTTAATATGAACAAATAAAAATGAGAGAAAAGCCGATATCAACGTACTCAGTGACGTAAATGGTATATGACGTCTTGTTGGTCTGGGGGTCTATGACGCAGGCCTCAGTATGCATGGGGCCAACAATGACCAGCATGCCATGCCAGTCAGAATGATGATGGAAACGGGGATGATGACGACAGCCAGGGTGCGCGTGCTGAGCATGCGCTGTGCACGCAGTGGACTAACCACACAGAAACAACGTTCAGCGGCTATCACGGTGTTCAGAAACATGTTGACCCAGGTGAACCCCATGAACCCTGAAGCAATTGTGCATGAAAATAATGAGTTACAGACCTGATTCACAAATGCAATCTACAATGTTTGAATAACAAACGAAAATCAGCACGCCCCGTCCGTGTGGACTCTAAGAATTTCTGTTTATTTTAAAGCGGTCCATATCTAACAATTTTTGCTTAAACTGAAGGGGTCCGTACCTAAGATTTTTGTTTAAATCAAAGGGGTCCATATCTAAGAATTTTTGTTTAAATCAAAGAGGGTCCATATCTAAGAATTTTGTAGGTAGTAGCTAGCTAAAAAGAGAATACAAAAATGAGCGGGAAAAGGCGAGTGCACTACATACGAGACAGTACAATGCAGCAGCAAAATCTTTGAAAGAACTATGACAAAAAAAAGGAATGGCAGCATGTTATGAATATAGAGACCCAAATCATATTTTTAAGAGAGTTACGAATGAGAAATGTGATTTGTTGTTCTATTTCTTCGTTTTGTAGGCAAATAGAATAGTGTCGATTATTAAAAAAAAAAAAACGTGAGTGTGTTTGTTTGTTTGATTTTCTACTTTGCGTGTAAATTACACTTTTTTTAAGAGAGTTACGAATGAGAAATATTTATTGTTCTTTTCTTTTCGTTTTGTAGGCAAACAGAATAAAGTCAATTATAAAGAGTGGATTTGTTTGTTTGTTTGTCTTGTTTGTTTGTTTGTTTGTTTTATTTTGCGTGTAAATTATACTTTTTTTTAGAGAAAGGCTAATGAGAAATATTTGTTGTTCTTTTCATTCTTTTAGTAGGAAAATAGAAAGGTGTCGATTGTCAAGATTGGGGTTTTGGGTTGTTTTTTTTTTCACTTTGTTTGTTATGGCCTTATTGCTCTATGCCATATATTTTTAAAAAAAAAAACATAAACAAACATTGTAATACAAAGAAATTCTGGAGAGTGAATCAAGTTGCATACGCAGTGCAGGTAATATAGTTTTGAAAGAGCAGAAGATTGAAAGTAATTTCAAAAGATGCTGCTTCATCAAAACAGTGAAGTGCAATACACAATGAATAATGTGTTGGCCCTTTTGTTATAAACACATACAAAATGCTGACCAAAAAAAAAAAATCCACTGCTGTGGTTCTACCAACCGAATCCGTAATCTGAAGCTTGTTCATAAGAGGGATCAGTAAGAAGAACGTCTAGAATGACCCGGACAACGGGTCTTCGGAGAAGGTCCTTTCATGCAAGTGCTTCTGGCATTACTGTCTTGCTCCCTGGAGAGGCAAAGCTGCTTCCAAGTAATGGACTCCTGGACGTGGGGGGTATGCTACAGCATTATTTTTATGCAAGCTGTATTCGAACCAGCCCCACGCACGCCCTGATGGTCAACCAAGTCAGCTGAAGACGGATGCTAGGCTGATGGACACCAGTTGTGAATTTAAAATTCAAGCCCGGTAAAGTACACTTGTGCTCCTATTTCATACATCTGCCCTTAACTCTTCTCAGCCACTTTTGCTACTGCCTTTAGGCGCTGTTTCTCTTCTTCCCAGGAACCGAGATCTAACTCATAAAGTCATACGTAGACGCACCTTCATGGTGAAGACCTTGGCTTGTAAGCCAGATTTTTTCAAAGGACCAACCTAACTGACATATTTTTCCGTAAATGTAGTACTTTTCTGTCAGTTTTCAGCTTTAACTGGATTGGTTTCACAAACTAGTCTCCTAAGCCGACAAGAATCTTTCATAGCCTTGCTTTTCACACTCTGCACTCATAGAATTTGAGGGATACCCTCAGCTTTGCTTGACGACAGTGAAGCACAGTCAGTGAAATCAGGTGGCACACCAAGCCATCCCTTGTGTACTAGTTGTTTGGGCCTCCATCGAATCCACTATGTTCGGTTTTTTTTTTTAGATTAGCAGAGGCCAAAGGAGCAGTGGAATTGGCATAAACTGCAGGCGCCAGTCATTGACTTTGCCAGGGAGGCTACACTTTTATTTTAACTGCAGGACTGCGTCTGCTCTTTGCTTGATTTTGTTTACTTACTTTTTGTATCTTTCATACAGTCATCACACCACCTTCTAAAGCTTGTACTGGTTCTTCTGTGTGCGCTGGAAAGAATTTGTTGGCTGCAATAGGTGTGATTTAGGTGCTTTCACTTTCTGCAGGCTTCGAAAAATCTTTAATCACAAACTCATTCTGTAGGAGGCAAAATATATGTCAGATTTCTGAAGTACACTATGCGTTTCATCTTCCGTGGTGGAATGGACTGTTGTGTCATCCGTAATGGCTTTTAGAAGGATGGGGTGGGGTAGAGAGTAGTACCCATTTACGAGGTCTATGCTAGACTCGTACTGCTCTTAGCTGTCTTCAACACGGCCACCATTGCTAGCACGAGTCCTGTTGGAGAAATTCTACAGCCCATCATTATGACGACTTCCGGATTAATCCAGTCTGTTGTGTCTTCCTTTGTAGAGAATCTACTGAGAAGTCGTTAAAGTACTGTTGATCTTTGTTGAATCTAGGTGGCGTGGGGGAGGGTGGAAATATAGGTTACATTTCAAGATCTAGTTGAATCCGTTTGTGTGGGAGTGGTCCATTTGCAGTTGCCAGATCAAAAGGTTAATGCAGGAAAGAAAGAAAGAAAAGATCACTCATTAACTCTCTACAGCATCCAACAGTAAACAATTGGAAAATATAAAGAGGGACAACAACAGAACAAGACAGAAATTTGCCATTTTGACTCACAGGTAATGATACATGCAACAGCAGAATGAAGGCCACTGAGGTGACGAGGAATGAGAGTGGAATGTAGAAGACAAATTAAAGAGCAATATTTGACGACAAGCGCAGAACGTCTACGAGGCAGTTAGAACTGGCAGTAGCAGACGAACTACTAAATTCTTATGTTAAAGAACATAGTGACCAGCTATTTCGTTGGTGCCCTGTCATATTTTTTCATCAGTCTTGATCTTTGTGAGCGGCACAGTCACTGCCGGTACGCACTAGGCAGCCCGTGTGCTATTTTAGTTAAACAGTTTATATACCAGAATTTTTACTCATTTAAAAATGTTCACCATAAGTAGGTTTACACACATGTCACGTAATACTCTGACCTAACAAACATGATGCTTACGTGTTTGTTGCACAAAATTCGAATTTCCCAAAGAAAAGTGTTACTTGTGACGACTTGGCAATAATAAAGAATGCAATGCTTTTTAGGATTCTGTCATCGTTAAAGCAAATAAATCTTTTTTAATTACACCTTTCATGCATCTTTGACCATAAAACTCGTATAATTTTAGTCATAATAAACAGCATTAAATGTCCGACTTTAAGGTCACTTTTTTGATACGTGTCAAATTGTTTGTACATATCATTGAACATGTCTTTCATCGGTGTCCAAAGCAGTTGTTAGTGATCAAAATTTCAAAGAAAATTTTCATTGGAAATTTTGTTGAAAATGTTATCGGTTAACGGTCATTATGATTTGGTGACATTTCCATGTAGAAAATGGCTGTGGGTGTCCTGATCATACTTATCATTCTGCAAATTCAAATGAGTTATCCTTATACTTCCTGATGACATGCACAGTCAAATTTTCACACACACACACACACACACACACGCGCGCGCGCGCGCGCACACACACACACACACACACACACACACACACATGCGCGCGCATACACACACGCACACACACTCGGATGCTCGAACGCGCGCGCATACACTAACAGAGAGAGAGAGAGAGAGACGGATGGAAAGACAGACAGGGGGAGGGGAATCTGACCCAAAAAATATCTGATGATGACATTGGATGAGCCGACAAAGAAGCGGTAGTTGACCTCTGCCAGTACAAGGAAATTGATGGAGATGACCACAAGGTCCACACGGCCAGACAGAAGACACAGAAGTTGACCTCTCCCTCAGCCCCTGTCTGTAGAACACAGCGGCACTGAAGATGTTGCCTGGAACCCCCACCAGGAATAAAATGAAGGTGAGGCTTGTTGATGTGATTGTTGATATCCAAAACTGTGTCTGAAAAGAAACAGTCTGTAGGACCATCCTGGATGCTAGCCAGATCGTTAGCATTTGGATAGACAGAGAGAGAGAGAGCGAGACAGACAGACAGAGAGTCGGTGGAATAGATAGATAGACACGCAGACAGATATATGTAGAGAGAGAGGCAGACAGACACAAAGACAGACAGACAGGCAGAGACAAAGACACAGACACAGAGATACAGACAGAGAGAAAGATATAAATATAGATATATACATATATATATATATAGGTAGGTAGGTAGGTAAACAGACAGACAGACGTGTCGGGAGATTTTTTATTGGGTATGCAAAAGAATTCAAAATTAATGCTTTTGATGCACCGTTGTATCTTCTTTGTTTGTCTTTTTTAATTAAGAAAGACAGTGTTGATCAATAATGCGATGAACACTCTAAGCTGTACCTAATGGCCTTTGAGATTATCAAAAAGGTGGGACAACAAGAAATCCGATAAGTACCAAGATTTTTTTTTTTTTTTTTTTTTTTTTTGGGGGGGGGGGGGGGGTGCAAATTACAGTGTTAGTGAGCTGATTACTTCGATTCATCAGAAAACAAACATATCCTTAAAATAAAAATGACACTGTTTGATTGGCTAATAATAGATCTACTTTGCCGAAGGATCTCAATGTCTGGCAAATATTCTGTAAGAAACGGAAACTTTAAGTCCATCCAGAAAAAAAGATCTGAAAAAGTCCTTTTTCACGGGAGAAAAAGTAATGCTATAACTGTATCACTTTTGTAATCAGATAGAATTTGTTAACGATTAGGTGCTGGTTGTAGTTACACAGGTGCATATTTCACAGCGAAAATGCACGCCGAAATCAAAGTTCACCTTTCTACCGACAGCTGGAAACCAAAACTGACCTGTTGGTACCCGTTCGGAGCGTTTCCACCATATGATGATACCAAGATCATTATACCATTGTGAAACTTGAAGATTGAGAATGTTGATATTTTCTAAAAGCCACACAGAGACTTCTAAATATTTGTTCAGATTAAATAAAGATACCTCTTTAACTTACGGCAAAATAGAATCTTCCCTATCTGAGTCCTGCTGAAAGCATCATCATCATCATCATCATCATCATCATCATCATCATCATTATTATCATTATTGTTGTTGTAGTTACTATTATCATCATTGTAATTATTATCATTTATTATTACTGGTTTCTTTATCATTATTACTATTATCATTATTATAGTTAACATTATCATTATTATTACTATTACTATTGTTATTATTATTGTTATTGTAAGTATTATCATCATCATCATTATTATTAATATCATTATCCTGAGTTCAGATAAAGCAGTCAAAAATGAGCAGTCGAAGCTGGCAGGCATCGCCATGTTCCACACGAGTTCATATTTATCTAAATGGTATAGAGGACTGAGGTAACTGTGCGCGACTTTCAATGACAGTAATATGTCTGAAATTCAATAATTATGAAAAGGTGACTCGAGGAAATTACCTTAAACTAAAGTCTTTTACATTTCTGCAATCTTGTTAAAACAGGGCAGGGTATATGTTTCAACATGTTCCATCAACTCAGTGCCTGATGTCCAACACTCCCTGTCTCCAGTGTTTAAACAACACTATGGGACGAGAGCCTTAGAGGCCAAGCAGGAAAGGAGGCATGCCAAGAGGCACAGCGTACCACTAGTCTAACAGTCACCGCGCATTTGTTTTCAACCAACAAAGAACTGCGTCACTGACTGGCACTATTGGTAATGCAAAGTTCACCCTTTACTTGTCAAAAACCATTGCATACACGACAGCCAAACAGCTATTCACTGTAACAAATATTCTGCTTAGAAAAATGAATGGCACTCCTGTTTCTTCAGCATTAAGCGTGCGTGAATTCCTTCAGAACTTTTCAAACTTTTTTGTTTCCATTTTCACCTGCTGGAGAACAGTGGATCTGCTATGCATGCAAAGTTTTCAGCTGGGTTACACAGCCAGTTTGTGCAGAGAGCGTGTCTGAGTTCGGGTCCAAAATCATGTGAGTTTGATCCTGTTTCACTCCTTCTGCTATTTCCATGTCTTGATGTGCCGTTGCTATACAGTATGCATGCCATCCATTCTTCCTGGTTGTTGTTGTTGTTTTTTTTTTTCTGAAATTTTCGAATCTGCTGCTGTTCTGCCCATTCATCAGGAAATCTTGTTTGGGTCATAATTGTTTGAAAAATCATTGAACTGTTCCCAAATTCATACTTGTATCAAACTTGCTTTTAAAAACAAAACATACAATGTTGTAATGGCTCTTACCGCACTTAGACCAAAATTGTCTGGTTAATCCTTAGCAGTACGCCAACACACGTGGTCACTGACAAACTGCTCGTCTTTGGTGGCTAATAATTTGTCTTCAAAACTGGACGATGACAAAATATCCGTTCTTGGTCTTTGGGGCTTGTCAGCGGCCTTTAACATCATTTACCACTTCATCTTCTTGACCAGGTTGAAAATGTCGTTTGGTATTTTACAAAATCCAACAAGATCCTGGCCCTTTTTGCCGACAGAACAGATTTCAGAGGCACGTGATAGATGTTATCAGCTTCAGCATTTTGGAACACATCATTGTCATAAACTTTTGTCTACAGAAACATCCTATCATTAACGTGTCTCATCCTAAACGTTACATCAGGCACACTTTATAAAGCCTTCGACAAAACGCGATTTCTTCTAGTTCTTCATATACTTACCTGTTCACTGACAACAGTTATCATGTTCAGTGCATATTGCACAGAATAAGACCTCTTTCCCTGTAGCTGCTTGACTACGTGCGTTGGGTAAACATTTGGCTGGTGTGGTAGATTTCATCATTATTCTCTGCATCTCCAAACAATTTCAAATGTGAGGAATGATTGCATTAGAATGAACCATTCTCCAAATTTTGTTCACAAGTTGCTGATTTCTTCCCCTGCCTCTTCTGCTCCTATTCCTCTCCACTTTCACCTCCATCCCCCACTCAGACTCCAGACCCAATCATCTTGTGTTATATTGACTGTGTAATAATGTGAGTGATGTTATATAAACCCATCCGACTGTTCGAGTCTTCACATTTGATGGTTTTAAAGGGCGTTCCGCAGCCGTGCAATTGTTGAATTCGTACGAATTACAACAGTTGTTCAAGAAAAGTAAAATAGACCATAAAACAAAGGCATAAAGGAAACAACGAAGAAAACAGCACAGAAAGAAAGACAGAAAGAGGAAATTGGAGAAGGGAAGTCCAGTCATATCACGTGATTTACACGCCAGCTGACCACAAAGTCCAAATCTGCGCGGCAAGAAATGAAGGAAGGAAGAGGGAAGAAACAGTACAGACTGTTAACTCTACCTCGTTACTGATGAGGTTCTCTGCGTTGTCTTGAGGAGTGACTTCCTGTCGTAGTACCAGACACCCATCTTCTAGTGCAGCATCACTGGCAGATGCCTCAATCGATCCTTCATGATGTGCAGATGACGTCACTGTGACGTCGAAGAATTCTGTACTTTGAGTGGGCAAGCCGTGAATCCAACAAGGTTCATTATCTTAATAACGGATGTACATCGGGTTGTGTTTGTTTTTTTTGTTTTTTTTTTTTTTTTTTTTTTTTTGTTTTTTTTTTTTTTTTTTTTTTTGCTACTTCATTTTTAATGATCTTTTCAGTCAGCTAAACCATGCAGACTCCAGGGCGATTCCAGAGCACTGAAAATGAGTCACACAATATGATAGAGAATCAAACTAATGATTCCTAATAACTCCCCACCCCCATCCTCTCTCTTTCTCTCTCTCTCTCTCTCTCTCTCTCTCTCTCTCTCTCTCTCTCTCTCTCTCTCTCTCTCTGAAAGATAGATCGACAGATAGATACAAACTTATTTATTGTAACTTTTCATTTATGTGTCTCTTGTTGTATGTATTCAAGCGATTCCATCCTGGTCTTCTTTTTTAACTCTCAGATACGTTTTTTTTTTTTTTCTGAGTTCATTACATATTTTTGATAACCATTCTTTATATCACTCTCCTCCATTTCCCTCGTCTGCCCTTCACTGTGGGTCGTTTTGAGGAGTCCGTTTATTCGTAATGTTTCCCACGGTGGTGTCGAGAATAAGACAGAGGTGTGTTGATGACTGTAGGTGGACTGTCCCATCCGCGACCAGCCGTGTGCACTGATGACTTTGCATGGCATTAACAAAGGGTTGTGTGTTTTTGCATTATAGAAGTCAAGGATTCCCATATGCTGTTGGTGAAGAGTTTGATATCTACACTTTGTAATCCCTTTTTTTCTCAATTCGTCTGTCCTCGTTATCTCCCATCTTCCTCCTCCTTTTAACATCAATTTTGAATCATTCTCATAGGCCCTGAGGGCTACTATACCCGCATTTGTGTTTCTCCCTATTGATCTATTCATCCTGCTATTTTCTTCTTTTTTTTTTTTCTTTGTCCGCCTGAAAAAGACTAAGAGGTTGAGGCTCGTCACTTAAGCGTTTGTTGAGCTCCTTTGTCAGCTTGACCTTTGATTTTATTGAAGAAACAAACATACTCACTTTAGTCATGATCAGGATATCATTTTGCAGGAGCTAAAGCATACATTGTTACATATAAGCACACATTCAGACATGAATGCGTACATGCATGTACAAACACACACTCCACACACACACACACACACACACACACACACACACACACACACACACTTTTTTTTTCTCTCCACACTTTCGTTTTGTTTTCATTTTACTACCCTTCCTGTCTGCTTTGTGGGTGCTGTTGGGATTCTTTTATGAACCCTTGGTGCTGAGAACACCACAGAATTATTGACTGTGATGTGTCTCTATTTGACGCTAAGAGCACAGACACGGTCAGCCGTGTCTCCCTGAGGAGTCCGATCCAGCTGACGAAAGGCCTAGGAGCGGGCAAACCAATAGCGCTGTGTCCGGGAGGGATTGCGGTGGTTCCCTCATGCAGCAAGTGAAGGGATTTCATAGTTATAATGTATTTTCTTTATTTCATGTTCCCAGTTTCTTCACCTTCAAACCCCCCCCCCCCCCCCCCCCCCCCTTTTTATAGTTCAAATCTTTGCCAAGTCATTACTATAATGATGGAAATAATTATTGTTAGCCTGCACTTGTTTTTCCCCCACTACTTAATTGTTCGGCATTATATATATATATATATATATATATATATATATATATATATATAATATATGTGTGTGTGTGTGTGTGTGTGTGTGTGTGTGTGTGTGGTGTGTGTGTGTGTGTGTGTGTGTGTGTGTGTGTGTGGTGTATTACATCCATGCATACACACATATGCATTCATACATACATGAACACATGCATGGGCTGCATATTCTTTTGTTACAAACGTACATGTAACTGTAACCTGTATATGTATATGTCTTGTTAATCCTTTCTTTCCATTCCGTATTTCGTTTTCTGTGGCTATAACGAAAAGGTTTGGTCATCGATTACATTTTTCACTGAACCAACGTTTGTGACAATGCTTTCCCCGTAGAAAAAAAGGGTTGTTTCTTGTTCAGTTGTAAGATCCACTGTGTTGACATTGATTGTTCTCCTCTGCTGGGTGCACAGTGCACTTTCATTGATATTTTGCTCGGAAAAAGTCAGAAGCTTGTCGACCATGACGACTCTCTCAATTTTAAGTTTGTTTGTTTGTTTGCTTTTTCCTCTAAGTTTTCATCCTTGTCACCACACTCACCTGATATATGGATACTTCTACGCTTCTTCTACCTCCACGTTCTTTTCCTGTCTCACCTGATATATTGATACTTCTACGCTACTTCTACTCCACGTACTTTTCCTGTCTCACCTTGTGCACCACTTCAGTGGCATTATCCCCACACCATGCATTCCTGCTCCCCTTCTAACGACACCCTGGCTTGTCCCCACACGGCCCTGACACGGTTACTTTCAGAAGGCAACCGATGTCAATCGCCATGAGGAAAACTACCAGAGGAGACACTGCACTCCTGCCGAGTAACTTTGGTGGTGTTAAGAGGTTCCTGTTCTGATCCAATGTTCGCAGACCGCAATCACAGGGCGTCCACGTCCACCCAACGACATCCCCATGAACATACTGACAGTGGCAAGCTCACCAAGGACATAGATGCGGAGAGGAAATCAAAACTGAGGGTACATCACAGTGGGGCTCGAAGGGCCACATAATTGGGGACTTTTTTCCATTCTGAATGACGATGGTGAAGACGACTCTACGGAATTCCGCACTGGTCTGAAGCTACAGGTCATGGCTGTACTCTACGCTTACTTCCATATAATATATCACAGCGTCAAATAGGCCTGAAACGAAGAGACACCTGCAATGGTGATCAGGAAATTTCAGCAATTCTGTCACAAACGCATTTACTGAATGGACGAAACTCGGCTATGGGGTCCCAGTTTACCCAACTGAGCCTATAGCAACTCAGTTTTGAGTAGGAGCCTGTCAGGGTAGCAAACATCCCACAAAAATGGTTTTGATGGCGGCGGCTTTTTTCCTCCACATTCGTCTACATTGTTTGGGGTTTTTTTTATTTCCTTTGATGGAAAGATTTCCACTTCTGTTTTATCTCTGCCCTAAAATGCACGCCCCACTCTCCTCTTTACTTTCCTTCCTTATTTTTCTGCAGGTAATGAGAACCAACGAAAAGGGTAACTTATTCTAACTTTTCATTGATGTGTCTCTTGTTTTATGTACTCAAGCGATTCCATTCCATTCTTACTTTTTATTCTCATATACGTTTTTTTTTTTTATTCTGAGTTCACTACATATTTTTGGTAACCTACCATTCTTTATATCATTCTCCTCCATTTCCCTCGCCTGCCCTTCACTGTGTGTCGTTTCGAGGAGTCCGTTTATTCGTAATGTTCCCACGGTGGTGTCGAGAATAAGACAGAGGTGTGTTGATGACTGTAGGTGGACTGTCCCAAACCACGACCAGCCGTGTGCACTGATGACTTTGCATGGCATTAACCAAGGGTTGTGTTTGTTTGCATTACAGAACTCACGGATTCCCATACGCTGCTGGTAAAGAGTTTAATATGCACACTTTTTAATCCCAATTTTCTCATCTCTGCTTTCCTTGTTCTCTCCCATCTTCATCCTCCTTTTAACATCAATTTTAAATCGTTCTCATAAGCACTGAGGGCTACGATACCCGCATTTGTGTCTGTCCCTATTGATCTATTCATCCTGCTATTTTCTTCTGTTTTTTTTTTTTTTGTGTCCGCCTGAAAAAGACTAACAGGTTGAGGCTCGTCACTTAAGCGTTTGTTGAGTTCATTTGTCAGCTTGACCTTTGATCTTATTGAAGAAACAAAAAACATACTCATTTAAAAGTCATGATCAGGGATATCATTTGACATGAGCAAAAGCATACCTTGTTACATCTGGCAGGAGCTAATGCATACATTGTTACATATAAGCACACATTCAGACATGAATGCGTACATGCATGTATACACACACACACACACACACACACACACACACACACACACACACACACACACACACACACACACACACACACACACACACACACACACACACACACACACACACACACACACACACACACACACACACACACACACACACACACACACACTTTTGTTCTCCACACTTTCGTTTTGTTTTCATTTTACTACCCTCCTGGCTGCTTTGGTGCTGTTGGATTCTTTATGAACCCTTGGTGCTGAGAACACCACAGAGTTATGGACTGTGATGTGTCTTTATTTGATGCTAAGAGCACAGACACGATCAGCCGTGTCTCCCTGATGAGTCCGATCCAGCTGACGAAAGGCCTAGGAGCAGGCAATACTAATGGAGCTGTCTCTGGGAGGGATTGCGATGGTTCCCTCAAGCAGCTAGTGAAGGGTTTTCACAGTTATAATGTATTTTCTTTATTTCATGTTCCCAGTTTCTTCACCTTCAACCCACCCCCACCTCCACCCTTTTTTTATTTTGTTATTTTTCTATAGTTCAGATCTTTGCCAAGTCATTACTATAATGATGGAAAAATTGTTAGCCTGCACTTGTTTTCCCCCCACTACTTAATTGTTGGGCATTATAAACATATATATTTGTATATGTATGTATGTTATATATATATATATATATATATATATATATATATATATGTGTGTGTGTGTGTGTGTGTGTGTGTGTGTGTGTGTGTGTGTGTGTGTGTTACATCCATGCATACACATATGCATTCATACATACATACACATACATGCATACATACATACATGAACACATGCATGGGCTGTATGTACTTTTGTTACAAACGTACATGTAACTGTAACCTGTATATGTATATGTCTTGTTTAATCTTTGTTTCCATTCCGTATTTCGTTTTCTGTGGCTGTAACGAAAAAGTTTTGTCATCGATTACATCTTTCACTGAACCAACGTTTGTGACAACGCTATCCCGGTAGAAAAGGGTTGTTTCTTGTTCAGTTGTAAGATCCACTGTGTTGACATTGATTGTTCTCCTCTGCTGGGTGCACAGTGCACTTTCATTGATATTTTGCTTGGAAAAAAGTCAGAAACTTATCGACCATGACGACTTTCTCATTTTTAAGTTTGATTGTTTGTTTGCTTTTCCTCTTTTTCCTTTTCATCCTTGTCATACACACATCACCTGTTATATTTGACACTTCTACGCTTAATACTTCCACGTACCACGTTCTTTTCCGCTCACCTGAACATTGATACTTCTACGCTACTTCTTCCTCCATGTTCTTTTCCTGTCTCATCTGATATATTGATACTTCTACGCCACTTCTTCCTCCACGTTCTTTTCCTGTCTCACCTTGTGCGCCACTTCCGTGGCATTATCCCCACACCATGCATTCCTGCTCCCCTTCTAACGACACCCTGGCTTGCCCCTACACGGCCCCTGACACCGGCTACTCTCAGGAGGCAACCGATGTCAAATCGCCATGAGGAAAA
>JADBJO010017932.1:30000-36445 GCA_016801955.1 Conus betulinus | reverse complement strand
AAAAGGCAACACACCAATCAACAGCCCAAAAAGGCAACAAACCAAACAAACACAGAAAACAATACAAAAAGCCTTTCTGAATACTCGCCAACATCAACAACCCATCATCGACTCCCTCGACAACCACCTCCCCAAAACAAACCCCACACACACACACACACCACACACACACACACACACACACTTCACAAACACAACACACACACACACACACACACAACACAAACACACACACACGCACGCACGCACGCACGCCACCACGCACGCACGCACGCACACACACACACACACCACACACCACACACACACACACACACACACACACGACACACACGACAAACACACACACCACAGCACCACACACACACACACACAACCCGAAAAGGAATCTCTTCCCGACGATCAATGTCAGCAGCGGTTGATCACCCGGATTATTTCCCTTACAGGGTAACAGCCCAGCCACTAAAAAACGCACAAGGGGCACGCTGGCAACTGTCGAGAAAGAG
Organism: Conus betulinus; assembly: GCA_016801955.1. NCBI lineage: Eukaryota > Metazoa > Mollusca > Gastropoda > Neogastropoda > Conidae > Conus > Conus betulinus. The sequence continues at coordinate 35,939 of JADBJO010017932.1, read as the reverse complement.
AAAGGGGAAGAAACTCTTACAACTAGCGTGACCACTAACCCATGGGGTAATACATCCACGGTCGTGGATCGAATGGAACGACGGGGGAACAACACGGCAGCGGGGTGGTGGGCCATTAAAACGACCATTAACCCGGGATCCGAACCTAGCCTCCTTCGGCGCGACAAGCCTCTCAACACGACTCATGAAGCTGGGGACTTCGGCACATGTGGCCATAAAAACCGAAAACAAACCCTCTGCTAGCCACACACAGAACAGACACAGACACACACACACACACACACACACACGCACGCAACCACACACACACACACACACGCACGCACACACGCACGCACACACACACACACAGAGCGCGCCGTCCAGAGAGAGCGAGAGTTAAAAGAGGAGAGAGAGAGAGAGATGAGAGAGAGAGAGAGAGAGAGAGAAGAGAGAGACAGACCGACAGGACAGACACAGAGACAGAGAAAGAGGAAAGATGAGACAGAGACGGAGAGAGAAAGAGAGAGACACACACACACACAACACACAAACACACACACACACACAGAGAATCAGACAGACAGACAGAACAGAGAGAGAGGAGAGACGGAGACACAGACACACGACCGACAACATAGACACACACAGAATCAGGGGTACAAACAGAGAGAGAGAGACAGACAGACGGGGGGGGGGGGGGGGGGGGGGGGGGGGGGGGGGGGGGGGGGGGTGGGGGGGGGGGGAGGGGGGGTGGGTGCGGGAGAGAGAGAGAGAGAGAGGAGAGAGGGGGGGGGGGTTGGCAGGGAAGGAGGGGCCTCCGCTTCATCTTTCCGTTTAAAACCCACTTCCTTCTTCCGCACACACAAGGTCAACGTATCTTTTTCAGAGTCAGAGGTCAAAAGAGAAAATACTTGCTAATTACGTTCAACCATTATCCCCCCCCCCCCCCTCCTCCCCACCCTCCCCACCCGCCTTCCTTCTCCCCCTCGCTGCACCAGCGATAGTAACGAGCTCTGTGATTGGTAGAATGAAGCGGTCTGAATTCTCGTTCTCAGTATAACGCAAGTCTCTTTAACTGGTTAAGGTAAGAGCGTCTGGAGCAGACATCATAAAAAACAGACTGAAAGCAGGTGACAAACACACACACACACACAACACCACACACAACACACGGCGAGGTCACTGAGAACGTATTTTGAGCGTATTTTTTTTTCTTCTCTACGTATAGAGAGCTCCCCCCCCCTCCCCTCCTCCTTCCCCCCCCCCCCCCCCCCCCCCCCCCCCCCCCCCCCCCCACACCCACAACACACACACACACCCGCCCGGCGCCCTGTCGGCACCTTCCTCCACCACCGTCCCCAAACACAGTAAGATTATACTGTGAAAGCTTCTTTTCGCCTGCCTTTTAAAAAAAAAAAATCATTATATTCATTCATTTTTATCAGCTTTTGCTTTGACGGGTTTTTTTCGGAGCTTATGATCTTCCTCAACAAGCCATCCTATCTGTCTGTCTGTCTGTCTGTCTGTCTGGTCCTGTAAACATATTCTGGAATCAATGAATTATCTTGCTGACGGAGCACTGGCTCCGATGTAAGAAGCCTTATCCTGTTTTCGGTAGCATTGTTCGTGAGTTGCCAGTTTCTCTCTCTCATCTCCTGAGGTCTCTGTCCTCTCTCTCTCTCTCTTCTCTCTCTCTCTCTTTTCTTTGCATCTGCCTCTGTTCTATGTAGGTCCCTTTTTTTTTTTCTTTTTAACTTGGCCAATATGTTAAATGATGACTTTTTCCCTCTTTGTGAGCTGGTGTTTTTCTCTGTTGAAGTACGTGCTGTTTGTTGTTACAGTCATTTGTTGTTGTTGTTGTTGTTGTTGTGTTATTGCTTCATCGAAACTTCTTGATCTGAAAGGAAAACCTGATTTGTCGCCCTTTCTCCATGACGGGACCTTTTGCTCCCAAAACAAAAGTTTTTAGCACGACAAAGATCCAGTTTTTTAAAAAAAATTTTTACTATTTTTTTCTTTGTTACGGTTCTGGTAGGTGTCTGCTTTTGTCCAATGAGTTCTGAATGCCCCGTTGGTCGTGACCTTTGGTTTGGTAGTAGATGACTCTCTGTCTGATTCTCTGTTTTTCTCTCTCTCTCTCTCTGTCTCCTCATTCCTCCTCCCCTACAGTACCACCCATTAAACACTTAAAACTTTCTGCTCTCTCTCTCTCTCTCTCTCTCTCTCTCTCTCTCTCTCTCTCTCTCTCTTATCCTATGGAAATGTTGAGTACAGAGTACATTGATCTAACTTGTCAAGATCTAATGCAATGTGGCCCAATATAGCCTCTCATCAGTAGATTATAAACAAACATTGTTTTACTGTACTGCCTATGTGTCTGGATTGTACAGACACACATACACACACCAGTCGTATTTTCTATCACCCACAAGACGAGTAAATCCCCATCCCCCCCCCCCCCCGTTTTCTCTCTTTGCGCGCGCGCGCGAAAAGTTTGTGTGTGTGTGCGTGTGTTTGTGAGGGTCACATTTCACTGTGTGTGGAGCTTGCTTAATAAATTAAGTGTGCACATGATTTAAGACCGTGCGCCAAGAATTTCCCATGTGTTTTGTGAATGGAGCGGGCTGGAGAAGGGATCGGGGAGGGGGAGGGCGGGTGGAAGTTGGTAAATGTACCACGCCAGGGAAGCGAAAAGTGATATGAGGGGGGCGGGACGTCTCCGTGGGGTGGGGGTGGGGTGGGGGGTGTGGGTGGGTGAGTGGTGTGGTGGGGTGGGGAGAGGATGTGTGTGCACGGAAGAATAACACGTGCACTTTGACCTGGTCGTTCCACCTTTTTGAAGTGGTAGGGGGGGAAAAAATCCCACAAAAAAAAAGCCCAGACCCACAAAAAGTCTCTCTCCCTCCTTATTACGCCAGTTTCTGCAAGTTTCATTAGACACATTCGTGGTGATGTCAGTTGTTTAAGAAAATACTAGGAGGACGAATCTGAGACGCCGGCTTGTTTTCACATCATCCCTACGTGGGCTGGAGCCAGCGACTTGGAGGTCCGGGTTCCACGTAAAATGGGCACGTCATAAGGTGTTTACCGAAAAAGCAACCCAAAGGCGGTCGGTGTGGGGGTGGCCGTCTCTCTCCGCAGAAGGGTGGGGGTGTAGTCCCAGAGGATGTATTCCCCCGTTCCCGTGTTTGTCTCACGACAAAACATGCCCCTTTTCTGTCTGGGGGTAGGGGGGTCTCTGTCTCTCTCCACCTCTCCTCGTTAAAAGTTAACCTTCTAATCCAGTTGCTGCCACATATATATTCATATTTTGAAAGTTTTCTTGTTTTGGATTTACAGGGAGAGAAGACGGTAGGAAGGAGAATCTGAGAGAGAGGGGTGGGGGGGACATAGAGGAGAAGAAGAAGAAGAAAAAGAAGCGAGAGAGAAGAGGGGGGGACCCCCAGAGGAGAAGTAGAGAGAACGAAAAAGAGAAGTAAGACCGAAGAAGAAGAAGAAAAAGGCGGGAAAAAAAGAAGAAGGTCGGCCGTCTGTCCGTTTAAGCTGGGGTATAAGTCAAGTTATTTCCCTTCTAAGATGCTCTCTTGTCTGAAAGAGGGTTTTTTTTTGTCTCTCCACGCACCACTCCTAAAGTCTTGAAAAGAGGGATTTTTGATATATTCGCCACGCACCACTCTAAAAGCTCTGAAAAGAGGGATTTTGATATTTTCGCCACGCACCACTCTAAAACTCTTGAAAGAGGGATTTGAGATATATTCGCCACGCACCACTCTAAGAGCTCTTGAAAGAGGGGATTTTTGATATATTCGCCACGCACCACTCTAAAGCTCTTGAAAGAGAGGATTTTTGATATATTCGCCACGCACCACTCTACGAAGCTCTTGAACGCATAGGGATTTTTGATATATTCGCCACGCACCACTCTAAAGCTCTTGAAAGAGAGGGATTTTTGATATATATTCGCCACGCACCACTCTAAAGCTCTTGAAAGAGGAAGTTTTTGATATATTCGCCATGCACCACTCTAAAGCTCTTGAAAGAGGAATTTTTAATATATTCGCCATGCACCACTCTACAGCTCTTGAAAGAGGGAGTTTTGATATATTCGCCATGCACGTTTGGGATACTATCCTGAAGGATAGGCGTAGGCGGAGTTGGTGGGTGGGGTGGGGTAGGGGGTGGAGATGTTGAAGGGATGGGAATAGGTGCAGAGTAGGGGGAAACAGGGAAACAGTCGGGGGGGGGGGGGGGGGGGGGGGGGGGGGGGGTTTGGAAAGAAGGGAGGGTCTAGATGAGAATGTTGAGGGGGGAGGTGGTGGGGGGCGGGTGTCTGTGGATTTGAGAGCGTGTAACTTGAGTTTTGGTTCAAATTTTCTTCCTGCCTTTGACATGTTTGGGCCTTTCCGAGTCACAGCTGTCATGTCGGTGTGTGTGTGGTGTGTGTGTGTGTGTGTGTGTGTGTGTGTGTGTGTGTGTGAGTGTGTGTGTGTGTGTGTGTGTGTGTGTGAGTGTGTGTGTGTGTGTGTGTGTGTGTGTGTGTGTGTGTGTGTGTGTGTGTGAGTGCGTGCGCTCGCGTATGTGTGTGTGTATGTCTGTCCCTCTCCTCTCTCCCCCCCTCTCTCTCTCTTCTTTCTCTCTCCCCCCCCCCCTCTCTCTCTCTCTCTGCGCGCTAAAAAAACTCCAGTTCATCACAACCCCCATCATCTCCCTCTCTGTCTGAGTGTTCGTACGTGCGCGTAAACACTTGCACACACACACACACACACACACACACACACACACAACACACACACACACACACACACACACACCAACCATATGACATGTAGCGCATCCACCCCATCCTAGATCCGTCTTTAGATCCGGAGATCCGCATCACAATTTCAGCGAATTATCGTGGGCCACATTCCGATCTTTGGCACTACGTTTCCTTCAATCAAAATCGGTGCGGTGGAGTTTTCGTACAGACAGACAGACAAACAGACCAATAAGACACAGCTATCAATTATGAAACTAACGATAATCACCTTTGGTCAAGGCACCTCAATATATTGGGAACCACACCGCTAAAGAAGCCGCCACTTTTGATATCCACTTCTCTCCCACCCACCCCTCACCCACCCCTCCCACCCCTCCCGTCTTCCCGACCAACCCATTAAAAAATACAAAAGAAAAAGCCCAAAGCTGTTGGCAGACAGGGGCAGGAAAAGTGCCAGACAACGCCCGTTTCAGGTTCCTGTCATCCGACATGACAGCCAGCCATCGGAATGCCAGCCAGAAAAGAGAAATGCGAGACTGCAGTGTGGAAATTCCGGCCCTTTCTCTAACACCCCCCCCCTCACCCCCCCCCCCCCTCACATCCCCAGTCCCATCCCCTTCATTCACCATTACCCCCACCTGCCTTAGGAAAAGGGGAGGAGAAGGGTGGGGGTGAGAAGCGACCGGCTATCTCAAGAGCATGATTACCTGTAATCCTGATCCTTTTCTTATTCGTTCCCGCTCCCCATCCCCCCCTACCCTCTACCCCCCCCCCCCCCCCAGGACCAGCCCCCTCACCCACCCCCTTTCTACCCCTTCTCTCCCCCCTCTCTCTCTATTTCTCCTCCTGTCTCCTGTCCCGACCTCGCCCTGTGAAATATTCGCTTAACCCTTCACCCTTCCACGCTACCACCTCCTCCTCACCCCTCCACGTTACCCACCCCCTTCCTCACCCCTCCCCGCTGCCACCCCCCTCGTGAACCTCACTTCATTCCCCCCCCCCCCCCCCCCCCCACCCCTAAGCAGCACTCGTACCTCCCTATCTTGAAAAATTCAGATACTCACCCTTGACCTCAGCGCACGCACATGCTCAACATTCATGCACGCACGCACGCATACGCACTAACATGCACGGACACACACGCACACACACTAACACGCATACACACATGCACACACACACATACACACACACACTA
>JADBJO010017932.1:0-22500 GCA_016801955.1 Conus betulinus | reverse complement strand
AGAGATAGAGGAGGAGAGAGAGAAGAGATGAGGGAGACAGACAGACAGAGACAGACCAAACAGAGATAGACCAGAGAAAAGTAGCGAAGGCACCGAGGGGCTCTCGACAAAGAGTTCGGGAAAGAGGTTGGGGAGGGGGGTGGAGGGGGGTGTGGGGGGGGGGGGGGGGGCGCGAGGGGGGGGGGAGGAGGGCAGAGGCAGAAACAGAGTGGGGGGGGGGGGGGAGATCCACGCAAGGATAGATAGAAAACAGAGCTCTCGACAAAACATCGACACCCTCCATCCACCCACCCTCGCGCCCTCCCCACACATAAATCCTCTTACCCCCATCCATACCCCCATCCCTCCTTCTTCCCCTCCCAAGACTTTCCCTCCGACAAATCAATCGAAAAAAAAAAAAAAAAAAAGACCTTGTGGGGAGGGCCTTATTTTTTTCCTTCCTTTTTACTTGTCTTTTTTTTTTTTTTTGCATCGTGAATTTCGCCCCATCAAAAATGGGCCCTCGGGAGGGGGACAGTGGTGGTGGTAGTGATTGTGGGTGGGGTGGGGTGGGGGTGGGGGGAGAAGAGCGACTACGCTGTGTATAGCCTCAAGGCGATCGTCCACTCTCCCGGCCCCTCTGCTGTGCGCACAGTAAGCATATAATGTAAGACGCACACCTGTCACCTGCGGGACCCGTCTCGTGACGTTCGTGACAATGACGTCTCTCACCTGCGAAGAGGAGGAACGTGACGTGGCATAAAGTTCGAACTTCTTCATCTCTGTGCGTCACCTCTCTCTCTCTCTCTCTCTCTCTCTCTCTCTCCGGGAGGGATTTGTATGGAAGCATGCCATCCTCTAGAAAGCGAGAATAGCTGAATTTCCTTTGAGGTGGGGGTGGGAGGAAAACAGCTGTTGTTATTATTATCCTTGAGGACAACAGCGAACAGAGGGAGAACAGGTACTATTATCCTGGGGAGAGAGAGAGAGAGAGAGATAAGAGCGAGAGAGAGAGAGAGAGAGAGAGAGACCTTGCAGAGAGAGAGAGAGAGATGAGAAGGAGCGAGAGAGAGAGAGAGAGAGAGAGAGAGAGGCAGACAGATAGAGAGATAGAGAGAGAAAGAGAGAGAGAGAGAGACATAGATAGAGAGAGAGAGAGCAACAGACAGAGAGAGATACAGAGAGACACGTCCCAGAAAAGCTTCTCTGTAGACAAAGAGCGACCTTCCTGCCACTGCCCCGCCTGAGACACGTATCTATTTGGGGCATGTCGGTGGTTCTCCTAAATCGGTGTGTGTGTTATGTGTGTGTGTGTGTGTTTGTGTGTGTGTTTGTGTGTGTTTGATGGAGGCTGGGGGGTGGAGGGGGGAGAGGGACAGCCCTCGTGACGAACAGCCAGAGATGTCCTAAATTGTACCTCCGCTTTCCTACTTCCTCCTCTTCCTCTTCTTTTTCCTCCTCCTCCTCTTTTTCTTTCTCTTCTTCTGCAGTCCTGTGCGACGAACCTTGGCTCACACTCTGCTGCGGCGGGTCGTATCGTACGCACCCACCCATCCACCGCCGCCAACTTTGGGGAGCCTTTTGAGGCGTGCCGCCAATGGCTGTGGAGGGGGGGTGGATGGCGTTCTTTTTTTTTGTTGTTTTTTTTTTAATGACTATGGGGTTTTTCAATCACCCTCACCCTACCCCCCCCCCCACCCCGCCTCCCCATTCAGCCTTTCCTGGCCATTACACTGCCCCTCCCGTCCCCCCCCTCCCCATCCCTCCCTTCCGTCCCCATCCCCCCTCCTGCTGTCCGTCTTCCCCCCCCCCCCCCCCCCCCCCCCTCCCCCTCCCCATCTTCGTTGCTCCCCCCCCCACGTCACAGCCCTTCTTTTTCATTTTGTTATCTGTTTATTCTTCTTTTCTTTTTGTTTTTATAGATTATCCTCTTCTCTCCTTTTGATTAATGACGTACATTCTGCTGCCATTTTTTCTGTCTTCCGTCCCTCATTGTCTCTCTCTCTCTCTAGCTCTCTGTCCCTTCATGTCTCTTTCCCTTCTTTTTCTCACTCTCTCTCAATCCTTTCCCCCCCCCCTCCCCTCCCTCCTCTCTCTCTCAGTACAACAGTTTCTTTCTCCCATTTACGAATAATACATCTCCCTCTCTCCGGACCCGCCATATTCCTTTATTGTGCTGTTTGTATGCAAGCAACTATAAATCTGAACCAGTTACAAAATACAACATACAGCAAGCCTTCTACTGACATGTCCCGAGAAAAACCAGTTTTTCAAATCTTAATAATAAATATCACTTTATGTGTCCATTTACTGCGCTCGGAGGACTGCCACCATTTAATTTTCGTTCATTTCATTTAATTGCGAAGCATGTCCATCTGTAATATCTGTGTCTTCATACCGATGACCGATCCCTTGGATCAGTTGAAACCAACAACTCCATCAATGTGAAAATGACAACGCCCACCACCTGCGCCCCATCATCACTTTCATCCCTTCACACTCCCAGCCCCCCCATCCCCCACCCCTACCCCCCCGCCCCATCCTTCATCCCCTACCCCCCCCCCCCCCCCCCCTCCTTCACTTCTGTTGCTAACTAGTTTCCGTCGTGTCATAACGTGAGCAGAGGTCGGGCTGCATGTTTTATGAGGTCTGCGGGGTGAGAGAGAGCGAGCGAGCCAGAGAGAGAGAGAGAGAGAGAGGGGGGGGGGGGGGGGAGAACGAGAAGAGAGAGAGGGAAGAAGAGGCGAGAGAGGCATAGTAAAGACAGAGAGAGAGGTGAGAGGGGATGAGAGAGAGAGACAGACAGAGACAGAGACAGAGTGAGGTCTTTCATAGTCACGGAGTCTTCCTTCCCCTTCTCTGACCATAATAGTAGCAAGGCTTAATAATCACCCTAACTCCTCCCCTCCTGCTCCCCCCCCCTCACCCCCCCCCCTTACCCCTTTCCCTGACATAAACAAAACCGGAAACGACTAACCCCCCCCCCCCCCCCCCTGCGGTCATAGCCTGGGCTGTTTTACTTGTAAGGGGAGAGAACTGATATAGCTTGGGGAGTTGGACCTTCCGCTTGTTTGATCGTGGCTGGTTATTTACTAACCGAAGGTCTATCAGTCTCGCTGTGCCTTTCACGTGGTGTGTGTGAGACAGTCTGTAAACAACGCGTGCGAGCTCACTCACGCACGTCCCTCGGTCACTCACTCACTCACCTCACTCCCTCACCCCACAAGACACATATCATACTCCCGCACCGTGCATAAACATGGAAAAGGTGCTTAAAAGAAAAGTCAGTCACTCGCCCACAAACACATATACCGCGCGTATAAACAGGGGGGGAAAAAGGTACCAAAAAAAAAAAAGAAAAAAAAAAAAAAGAAAAGAAACACTCCTTCTCCCCCCAGAACAGAGGGGTTAAAATGAGAGAGAGAGAGAGAGAGAGAGAGAGAGAGAGAGAGAGAGAAGAGAGAGAGAGAGATAGAGAGAGATACAGAGAACAGACAGACAGAGACAGAGACAGAAGAGACAGGACAGAGACAGAGACAGAGACACAGAGAACAAAGACAGGACAGAGAGAGAGAGGAGAGAGAGATAGAGAGAAGAAAAGACAGAGAAGAAGAAGATGAGCAGATAAGAATAAAGAGAGAAGAAGAAGAAGAAGAAAAGAACGAAAGATAGAAGGAAATCTCAACAGTGACGCACTCATTGAAACCAACCATCCCCCCTCCCCCCCCCCCCCCCCCCCCCTCCATCCCACCTCCATCATCCCACAGTTCCTGAGCTTTTTTTGTTCCCCCCTTACCCCCGAACACCACAACCACCCTCCCCTTTCCCCCTCGCACCACCCCTCACTCGTCCTAAACCCCTCCCCCTCCCCCCCCCCCCCCCCCACACACACACACACGCACATACATAGCATAGCAGCAGCCACTTTTCCCCGGACCAACCAATTCTTTTAAAGCTGGCACAATCCACAACAAACATTGCCCACCCCGGGACGTGAGCGTCAAGAACGCCGCCGTTTAACCTACGTCACGGATATCAGGAGGGGGGGGGGGGGGGGGGGGGGGGGGGAGGGAGGTGAGATGAGGGGGAGGGGGCAGGGAAACTGACGAAGTCCACCCAGGGATGTTTGCCGGGGTATTAGAGGGGTGGGGGGCGGCGTGGATCCCTTGCTTCGCCCAGGATTGCAAACATGGTGATCCCTACCACGACAACCGCTGTAAGACTACACACCTCCGTGCGTTCTTCTTTCTTTCTTTTTTTCTTTCTTTTTTTGTTTTCTTCCCTTTGGTCCGCACGTGCGCTGCTAGGCAAATCGGAGGTTTTGCGGTAGATTTCTGACAGAACGAAGAAAAGTTTAAGAAGAAAAAATGATGATTGTTGTTACTGACTGTACTAGAGAGGAAGTTTGAAGAATATGCCGGTGTTTCTTGTTGACGCTTGCGTGTGTGTGTGCACGTGAGTTGTGTTCCCTACTGTGTGTGGTGGTGTGTGGTGTGTGTTGTGTGTGTGTGTGTGTGTGTGTTGTGCGTGATTGTGTGGTGTGTGTGTGTTTGTGTGTGTGTGTGGGTGTGTGTTGTGTGTGTGTGTTGTGTGTGAGAGAGAGAGAGAGAGAGAGAGAGAGAGAAGAGAGAGAGAGCTGCGCTCAAACACACACAGAGAAAGAAATTTACCACACCCATCCACACACACACACACACACACACCACACACCACACACACACACACACACACACACACGAAACAAACACACACACACACACACCACACACACACACACACCACACACCCCACACACACACCACACACACACACCACACGAAAACAGCACACACACACACACCACACACACACCCACACACACCACACACACACACACACAGAGAAGCCTAACAGATGCACGGTAGCGAGCACTGCCCACATGACGACCACCTAGACCTACCCGTCATGTAGCCTACCCCAGCTAGCAGGCTGTAACCTATCACGCTGCCTATCTACCTGACCATTCCACCAGTGCTAACCTGCAGCAGTAAAACGGTCAGAAAAGCCATTGACCTGACCACTGGGGGTGTAGCCAGAGAGAGAGAGAGAGAGAGAGAGAGAGAGAGAGAGAGAGAGAGAGAGAGATAGAGAGAGAGAGAGAGAGAGATCTACTGCTGGACAAGGACCACTAGGGAAAATGGTCAGCCCCAGGGTTGCACTACACGCGCTGACTCACCCCTATGAGACCTCCCTCCTGCTGCTTGCTGGTTGTTGTTCCCTGGCGACTGCAAAGGATTCAACCACTGTCTTCTGCTCGTCCGGCCGACGGGCCTAACGCTATGCTGTGTTCTACACAGTGTCATGGGAATAGAAAGTGTGCAGAGAGAGAAGGAGAGAGAGAGAGAGAGAGAGAGAGATAGAGCGAGAGGAGAGAGGAGTAGAAAAAGAGAGAAAAGTCAGAGAGAAGAGGAGAGGGGGGTAGAGAAAACAGAACGTGAGAGGATGAAAGACAGAAAGACAGACAGACAGACAGAGAGAGAGAGAAGAGAGAGAGAGAGAGAGAGAGAGAGAGAGAGAGAGAGAGACAGACATACAGACAGACAGCGACAGACGGACAGACAGACAGACAGACAGACAGACGGAAAGACTGAGAAACATCATCAGTGTTCATTTCGATTTTTCGGTGCAGTATCGGTTCTGTTTGCCCAATTGTCACACGTATCTCCAAACATCAAAACGCAGTTTGCTTGCCCCAGATTCATCCAGCATTTCCAAACATCGATAAGCAGTTGTTGATGTTTTTTCCCCCCCCCAGCGTCACACGTCTATTCCATTGTGTATTGTGTCTGAACTGAACTCGTACATCAACGAACTCGGTACTGCTGTGTCTTGAACAAAAATGCTGACCCGGTGAGTGTGCATGGAGGAGGTAAAGAGTGGGAAGAGGCAGAGGGAGGGGGTTGGGGCCAGTCTGTGTGTGAGGGTGGGATGTGTGCGTGTGTGTGTGTGTGTGTGTGAGTGTGTGTGTGTGTGTGTGTGTGTGTGTGTGTGTGGTGTGTGTGTGTTGGTGGTGTGTGTGTGTTTGTGTGTGTGTTGTGTGTGTGCAGGGGGGGAGGAGGGGGGGAGGTTTTTTACAGAGCGAGAGAGAGAGAGAGAGAGAGGAGAGAGGAGGATGGATTGAGGGGGAGGATGAGAGAGAGAGACGGAAGAGGAGAGAGACAGAGAGAGAGGACAAAAAAGAGAATACAGATACAGTTAGGACGGAGAAGACAAGAGAGATGAAAAAAGAACAGAAAGGAAAGATAGCAGACAAGGTGCGTGGATGGAAAAAAGAAGAGGGTGCTGCGTGTGTGTGGGTGTGTTGTGGTGTTCTGTGTGGGGTGTGTGTTGTGTAGGGTGTGTGTGTGTGTGCGTGTGTGTGTGGGTGTGTGTGTGTTGTGTGTGTGTCTGTGCGCGAGCGCGCGAGTGCGGTGTGTGTGTGTGTGTGTGTGTGTGTGAGTGCGTGTGCGTTAGTGTATATGTGTGTGGAGTGTTGGTGTGCGTTTTTGTATATGTGTTGTGTGTTGTGTGTGTGGTGGTAGTGGTGGGTGGTGTGATGTATATGTGGTGTGCGTGTTTGTGTGGTTGTTTTGGTGTGTGTGTGTTTGTGTGGCAAATGTGGTGCGTCATGCGCGCGCACGGCTTTTGTATGTGTGTGTGTCGTGTGTGTTGGCTGTGTGTGTGTGTGTGTGTGACGCGCCAAGGCGCGCGCGTGCATGCGTTACGTGCGTACGTGCGCGCCGTATGTCTTGGGTTGCTGTGTGTTAGGCGGTTGCACGCGGGCGTGGACGTGCGTCTGCGTGTTGTGTTGTCTCTGCGGGGCTGGGCCAATGAGGACGAGAAAGAGTTTAGAGACTGGCTTGCGCGAGCGTGTGTCACGGTGCACGTTGCAAACAAACTGCGGAACATATGTAGGAAACCTGATTAGCACTGTAAACCGCCCACAATAATAATAGGTTAGCCAGCCACAGCACATCCGACAATGCACAAAAAGGGGGGGGGGAAGGACGCAGAGAGAGAGAGAGAGGATGAGGAGAGGAGAGAGAAGAGGGGGGGTGGGTGGGTGGGTGGGCAGTGGGGGGGGGGCGGGGGGGGGAGTGCAGTGAAGTGAGTGAAGTGAGCAGTGATGTGATGATGGGAAGGGCATTGCAGGTGGGGGTGAGATGGGGTGCGGGAGGTGTGTGTGTGTGTGTCGTGGTGTGGGGGGGGGGGGGGGGGGGGGATGAAGACACTGACAGGGGGGGGGGGGGGGGGGGGGGGGGGGGTGGTGACGAATGAAACTTGGAGTGAGTGATGGGAACACGTTTCCCTATAGAAGATCCACATGTTTTTGGTTTTGTTTCCTTCTTTCGTTTTTTTTGTTGATTCTTTATTTTTTATACTTTACTTTAGTCTGTGACGAGAGAGAGAGAGGGAGGAGGAGAGAGAGGGAGAGAGAGGAGAGGAGCGAGGATGGAGAGAGAGAAGAGAGAGAGGAGGGGACGAGAGATGGCTGGGAGGGAGAGAGAGAGGAGACCGGACGAATGAGAGAGAGCGGAGGAGCGAGAGAGGAGAGCAGACAGACCGACAGACAGCAGACAGACAAAGACAAAAAAGAAACAATACAAACGCACACACACACACACACACACACACACACCCAAACACAGAGGAGAGAGGAGAGAGGAGGAGAGAGGAGGAGGGAGAGAAGAGAGAGAGGGAGGAGAGAGCAGAGACAGAGACAGAGCACGGGAGGAGAGAGAGAGCGGAGAGAGGAGAGAGAGAGGAGAGAGGAGAGAGAGAGAGAGACAGACCCGAGCAGCGAGAGAGAGACAGACAGACGCGAGAGAGATGCGAGCGGAGAGAGAGAGACGAATGAGAGAAGAGGAGGACAATAGCTGACAAATAACCTACAGACCATACAGGACAAGGTAATGGGGTGGCAGGGAGAGGGCTGGGAGGAGAGACAGTTGGCATTGAGACAAGAGGCGGGAAGAGAAGAAGAGGAGGGGAGGAGCAGGAGGAAAATGGAGGGGAAGGGCGGGGGAGGGGGTCGGGGGAGGGGTATAAGGCTTTGAAAAGTAACAAGAACGGACGGTGAGGAATAAAAAAAGATGGAGGGAATATGGTGTGTGTGTGTGTGTGTGTGGTGTGTGTGTGTGTGGTGTGTGGTTGTGAGTGTGTGAGTGTAGTGTGTGAGTGTGATGTGTGTGTGTGTGTGTGTGTGTGTGTTGTGTGTGGGGTGTGTGTGTGTCATGTGCGTGTGGTAGGCACGAGCGCGACGCGTGTTGTATCTGTGTGTTTTCCTGTGTGTGTGTGGTGTGTGTTGTGTCGCCTGCGTCCGGGCAGGTTGAGTGTATGCACGCGGCGCGCGGTGTGTTAGCTGTGTGCGTTGGAGAGAGAGGATCAGAGAGAGAGAGGAGAGAGAGGAGAGAGAGAGAGACAGAGAAGAGACAGACAGACAGAGACAGAGAAGACGAGACAGCGGGGAGGAAAAGAGGACCAAGTCAGAAGACGAGGGAGAGGAGAGACCCACAGAGAGGACCAAAGACAGTAGAGAGAGAGAGAGAGAGAGAGAGGAAGAGGAGACGGAGAGACGAGAGAGAGACAGAGATTATTGGGTAGAGAGAGGGGTGGGGGGAGAGGGAGGGAGAGAGAGGGGGGGACGAGAGTTGAGAGAGACCGGCGGGGGCGGGTGGTGGGGGGTTTTTTATGGGAGAAAGAAAGAACAACAAGACTGGCAGAGAGAGGATAGAGGAATGGGGAAGAGGGAGGAATGTGGAGGGGGGATGTGCCCGAAAGCATCACGCCATGTTTGCCGGTCACCAACCACGTTGAGGAGCGGGTAGGTTTCTCCCCCTTTTTGTGAAACAAAATTGTCAGTAAACTCTCTCACTCTCAGAGAGAGAGAGAGCGAGAGAGAGATAGGAGAGAGACAGAGATAGAGAGAGAGACAGAGGAGAGGAGAGAGAGGAGAGAGAGAGAGGAGGGGACATCAGTCGCCAGCCTGCACGTTGAAAAGTCCGATGAATTTTTTTTTTTGCCTTGTTGTTTGAGGAAAAATGACAGGTAGAACCTCTCATCTCAGAGAGGAGAGAGAGAGGAGAATCGAAGAGAGGAGGATCGAGAGAGCTCAGAGGAAGGAGAATGAGAGAGAGAAGAGAGGAGAGCGAACGAGAGCGTTGAACGAGAAGAGAGGACTGAGCGAGGGGGGGGAAGGGGGGAAGAGGATTCATTCCTCTATCTCTCTGTCTGTCGTCTGCTGTCTTCTCTCTCTCTAGCTGTCCTGTATACCTGTCTGTCTGTCTGTCTCTCTCTCTCACTGGGCCCCCCTTTCTCTCCCACTCATCTAAACGCGAAAAAAAGAAATCTACATGATGACGCGAAAAAGACATCTAACGAGGTAAGAACATCGGATACAAAACGACCGTTTTTGTGCTTGCTTGCTTTTTTTTTTTTTAAGCCTAAAAGACTATGCCACCACCCAGATCTGAAAAGTCCCTCACACTTTCTCTCCCAATTCTCCTTGAAAGGAGGGCATTATCAAGTACATCAAGGAGAAGAAGACACTTCTCTTAATTAGCAGTTTTTCACGGCAGCGCAGGGATCGATCGACTGAGGTCCCGTGTCCCAGAACAGAGGTAGGAAAAAAAAAACTTGTTTCACGTGCAACCCTCCCCCCCCCCCCCCCCCCCCCCCACCCCCACCCCCCCCCCCCCCCCCGCAGCATTTCTGTGAAGGATCAGTAACGGCCTTGAACTTTGCCGCGCAAACTTCTTCTCCACCAGGGGGCGGGTTTCCAAAGCCCTCAATTTGAACAAACGAAGAACCTTGCACAAACAAAACAAAAAAAAGTGTCGCTGCGAGTGGTCGTTACTTCTTAATTGTGCGGGAGAAGAATTCTTTGCCGAGGGCGCAATAGCTTACTTTTTTTTTCTTTTTCCTTTTTTTTTTTTTTGGGGGGGTGGGGGTGTTGTTATACGAGAATTTACACACACACACAACACACTGACAGAGAGAGAGGGAGAGAGAGAGGAGAGAGAGAGGAGAGAGAGGAGAGAGAGAGGAGAGAGGAGGAGAGAGAGAGACCAGAGACAGAGAGAGAGAGAGGATGCTGGAATGGCCGTAAGGGCCGGCGTAATAATCAAAACTGATCTTCAAACTTTAGGTAATGTAGCTATGATTAAAGAGAGCGATAGATAGATAGATAGATAGATAGAGATAGAGATAGAGAGAGAGGAGAGAGAAGAGAGAGACAGAGAGAGACAGACAGACGACAGACAGACTGACAGGCAGAGAGACAGAGAGATAGAGAGAGACAGACAGAGAGACAGAGAGACAGACAGTCACAGAAAGAAGGGTGAGGGGGGGTGGGGGTGGAGACAGAAAAAAAAAAAGCCCCCCCCCCAAAAAAAAAAAAAAAAAAAAAAAAAAAGAAAAAGGAAACAAAGAGAGGGAAGCGTTTGGTCAATGTTGGAGGGCAACTATAAATCTCTAATTGAGACAGGCAGACAGACAGACACAAACAGACAGACAGTCCGAGATCGCAACTGACAGACTGATAGAGATAGTCATTAGCGTGTCTAGACAGGAAATGAGGATCAAAAACAGGACAAAACATCAATCAGAAGCCTGGAGACAGAGGGCAAGGGATGGACTGGGCGATAGGAGGGGGGGGGGGGGGGGGGGGGGGAGGGGGGCAGGAGGGGGGTGGGAAGGGGAGCTGGGGAACAGAGGGAGGGGGGGGGGGGGAGGAGAGGGATGGGGTGGGAGGTCGGAGGGAGGGGATCACCAAGAAGGGCGATTTTTTTTTTTTTTTAGCACACTAACTAATTAATTGCATCACCCTCTCCTCAGCTCGTCAGTTTTCCACACACACAGTCTATCTCTCTCGGTCTCTCTTTGTCTCTCTCTCTGTCTGTCTGTCTCTGTCTGTCTGTCTCTCTCTCTCTCGACTCTCTCGTCACTCTCCTCTCACTCAAGACCCGACCCCGTCACTCCCGACCCCGTGCGATGTTTAGTCATCAGCTCATTAATAACGCCCCCCCCCCCTCCCCCCCCTCTTCCCACCACGTAACTCAAACGGCCGCCGGTCTCCTCCAGCACATCTACTTCCCTTTCGCAGTCGCCATTTATCACCCTCTCCAACCCCCAACCCCCCCCACCACCCACCCCCCCGTCGTCTCTCTCTTCCTCACTGTTGGGTGACTGGCCTGGACGGCCGGACGAACGGCATACAGGTTTCTCGCAGAGAAGAATTCGGGGTGGTGGGCATGGGTGTGAGCTTGTTCCACGAAGCGAACATAATAAAACGGGAAGGTCGGTACATCGGTGGGACCTGACGACAAGGTTGAAGAAGGAGAGTGCAGGGGTGGTGGGCATGGGTGTGAGCTTGTTTCCAGGAAGGGAAACACGGCATGGTGGGTACACATCGTGGGACCTGACGACAAGGTTGTGTCAGAGAGAGAGGGGAGAGAGAGAGAGAGAGAGAGAGAGAGGACGAGAAGGAGCACAGGAGAGAGAGAGAGAGAGAGAGACCGAGAGAGAGAGAGAGAGAGAGAGAGAGAGAGAGAAAGGGGCAGACGAGAAAGCTGAGGGAGGGCGGAGAGAGGGAGGGAAAGAGAGAGAGAGGGCGGGGCAGAGAGAGAGGAGAGAGAGAGAGAGAGAGAGAGAGAGAGGAGAGGAAGAGAGAGAGAAGGGGGAAGAGACAACCTCAGAAGCCAAAGCCCCACTTCACCCCACAGCCACACCACACCAACACACACCACACACCACACAACACACACACACACACACACACACAGAGCAATCAACGATGAGCATCAGGGATGATGACGTCAAGCCTCGTCCTCGCTTGTCATAGCAGAACTGTCTTCGAAGGGGCTTCTGGGCATCATATCCAACGCCACGCTACCATCTTCAGACCCTCACCAAACGATAGAACAAACGCGCCTTTTCTTCTCGGGCTCGCCCAAAACATCTGTTAGAAACCAAAATAAACAATAAGCGTCTTGTTTTATATATAAAAAATATATATCATATATATATATAGAGATAGACAGAGAGAGAGAGTAGAGTAGACACAGTAGGAAAGATAGAGAAGGAGACAGAGATAGAGAGAGAGACAAACAGAGATGGAGACGAGAGAGAGAGAGAGAGCAAGAGATGGGAGAGAGAGAGAAGTATAGAGGGGAAGAGGACGGAGAGTGAGAGAGGAGAGGGAGAGCTAGATACTTGACAGAGTAGAGCGAGAAGACAGAGAGATAGAGAGAGAGAGAGAGATATACGAGAGAGAGAGAGAGACATAAGAGAGAGCTAGAGGTGAGAACGAGAGACAAGAGAATTTTAATAAGAATTTTTTTGTATTAGGGGATTGGACTTCACCAGCCAGTAGACAGACTCTCTCTCTCTCTCTCTCTCTCTCTCTCTCTCTCTCTCTCCTCTCATCCCGTCTCAGTCAACACCACCAATAAAGAAGAAGTATTATTCATAGCTCTGCCCAAACCTGTCAACACCACCACCTCAAAGCTTGAAGTCTGTGAGGCTGGATGAGGAAATGGAATTTTTTGAACCGGGGTCCCGCCCCCCCCCGACCCCTCCACCCCCATAAGACAAAAACACCACTCACCCGCCCCCGCGTTTTCACCATCCCTCCACCCCCCCGTCCCCTGCCCAATCCTCGCCCTGTGTATACCCCAGACGTGTCACCACAGTCCATTCCCTCCCCAACTCGCCCCCCCCCCCCACCCATCACTGCTGTCCCCACGCTAAGGGCACCCCTCGTCTGGACTCTCATCCTCTCTACCTCCCAGCCTCCGAGCTGACAGCCCTACGCTTGTGTTGTGACTGTCCTAGCGGAACAAAGTTCATAAGAGCAGTCCGCGACAGTGAAGTGTCCACTCCCCCGCAAGCCTAACAATCGCCCCACTCCTCTCAACCCCATAATCCTGGACGGCGCACTTCCGCATCCTTCCCGGGCTTACCCACCCCTCTCCGCCCCCCCACCCGTGCTGCCCCCCCTGTTCCTTATTCTTCTCCATCAGGACAGTTCGACAAGAAGGAATGCGGCGGCACATATACATCGTTTTCGTACAGCCAGCTCCCCTCCCCCCCCCCCCCCCCAACCCGCCACAACCCCCCCCCCCGCCCCCCCTCCCCCGCCCCGGACCCCCTTCCCCCATCACAAAGAGATGACCGAGATAGTAGCGGTACTGTAGTAGATCTTGAGCCTGGTCGTCGCGCGAGACATGCCCAGAGAGAGAGAGAGAGAGAGAGAGAGAGAGAGAGGAGAGAGAGAGAGTTCAAATCACTTTCTGGGGTAGTGAGGGGAAGGTGGGGCAGGGGAGGGGGGGGGGTTTTCCGTCGTCTCCTCTCCTCTTCTCTCGTGTCTCCCCCGCTTGCCTGCCATGTTGAGGTAGCCGTGACGACAGTTGAAGACGACAGCCGTTCCATTCCCTTGCATACCCCCCCCCCCCCTCCCCCTCACTCCCCCTATCCGTTCTATCTGAAGGCTTCCATCGCTTCGCTCAGTTCTCTCTCTGTCAGTCATTGTTGAGGGACTCTTCAGGAGGGGTGGGGGGTGGAGTGGTGTGGTGTGGGGGTGGGGGTGGAGGGGAAGCTCTCCAGGATTCACTCACTCAGTATAACCAAAAGGGGAGACGACTGTCCGGGACGGTGGAAGGATCGCAGAACACGATTAAGTTATTTTGGTAATTGGATTCTGTGCTTCCAGACCCCTAACCTTCTTCCTCCCCCCCCCCCCCTTCAACCCCCCCCCACCCCCCCCCCCTGACACTCAATCAATAGGGCGGTGGCAGGCCGTGTCCCTGTAGGAGACCGACACCCTGAAGACTCCTTGATCGTGTGGAGAGATTGCCTGCGATAGATGTGCTTGTTTCCGGAACCTTTTTTTTTCTCCCCCCCCCCCCCCCCCCCCCCCCCCCTCTCCCTCCGCACTCCGGACGTTGATGGATCAGCTGAGACTGGAAATGTCTCTGAAATTCCATCGCGACAGAAAAGTGCTAAGTTTGTTTTTTTTTTTCTTTTTTTTCCTCCTCTGTCCTCTCCGTCTGTCCGTCTCTCTAATTTATTTTGTTTGATTGGATGTATAGCCCTTCAGAATGGGGCCTTGGCCCTAAATCGGAATAAACATTTTGTATTTGTATTCTGTCTGTCTGTCTGTCTGTCTCTCAGTTTCTCTCTCTTTTGTGGGCTCTTTTCCAGTTTCGGTCAGATCAGGACCTTCGCTATCCTTTTTTTTCTTTCTCTTCTTTTTCTTTTTGAGGGGGGTTGGGGGGGGGGGGGTGGTCCTCGTTTCTCAGGCAGTATACATCAACCTCAAGATTCTGTCCACCCTTCAAAGCCTACAATGCCAAGGAAATGTATCACAGACGATGACACATGAATTCCCATGCAGAATCTGATGGTCGTGCTGATGTACAATAGTTCGTTAGTTTTCAACGTACACTGTATCCGTTTTTTTTTTTCCTCTCTCTGGCCTGAATCTTTTAAGACCCACGAGAAGAAAAATGCGGGTTCCCTCATTGGTCATTAAAAAAAAAGAAAATGTGAAGTTTTTGAGAGAGAGAGAGAGAGAGAGAGAGAGAGAGAGAGAGAGAGAGAGAGAGAAAGAGAGAGAGAGAGAATGAAGGGAAGGAGGGACCCTGGAAGAGAGAGAAATGTCCTTTCACACTGTGAGGAAAATATTGCTCGCATTAAAAATACTTCACGATCGCTCCACACCCTTCTCCCCCCCCCCCCCCCCTCCCCCCAACCCCACCTCCTGACAACATACAGACAGTTTAGTACCGAAATTAAAAGCGATTGACTCTCTCCCACCCCCCATCCCCCCCAATCCCCCTTGAACCCTTGAACCCCCCCCCCCCTCTCCAACCCACCCCATTCCCCAAACTCCCACACCCCCACCACCCCCATCCACCCCTACTCCACCCCCCTCCAACCCCCCCCCCCCTCTCCCCCACCCCCATTCACTGTGACTCTGACACGGTGTTCTGCAAGGTGTTTCGAGGAGAAGACAGAGTGCATTTGCCGTGATAAACCCCGGCATGGCTAAGCCAAAACACTTTCGCCCCTGCCGTCGTCTTCTTCTCTCTTATTACCCCCCCCCCCCCCCCTCCTCCCCTCTCTTCTCCCTCTCTCTTACCCCCCCCTCTCTCTTACTCCCCCCCCTCTCTCTCTTACTTCACCTCTCTGTATGTTACTCCTCCCTCTCTCTCTCTCTCTTACTCCCCCTCTCTTCTCTTGCTCTCTCTCTCTCTCTCTCTTACTCGCCCTCTTACTTCCCCTCTCCCTCTTCTCTTACTCTTACTCCCCCCCCCCCCCGCTTACTTCCTCTCTCCCCCTCTCTCTCTTACTCCCCTCTTACTTCCTCCTCTCCTGCTCCCTCCTAACTTCCTCTGTTGCTCTCTCTCTCTCGCTCTCTTACTCTCCCCCCCCCCCCCCCTTACGCCCTCTCTTGCTCTCCCCCTCTCTCTCTTACTCCCCCTCTTACTCTCTCCCTTTTTGTCTCTCTCTATTATTACTTCCTCTCTTTCTCCCTCTCTCTTACTCCCCCCTCTTACTCTCTCTCCCTTTCTCTCTCTATATACTTACATCCTCCCCTCTCTCTCCCTCTCTCTCTCTCTCTCTCCTCTCTCCTCTCCCTCCCCCCCCCCCCCCCCCCCCCCCCCCCGATAACTGTCCCTTTTCATTACCGCTCAGGGTCCTTGCTCCTGCAAGATAAAGGTCGGGTCTGATTTTGCAGTCCGGTGCTTGGCCCCCAGTGTTATGTGGTGTGCTAGCTAGACCAGCGCGTGTGTGTGTGTGTGTGCGTGTGTGTGGTGGTGAAGGGGAGGAGGGGGAGGTGTGGTGGTGTTGGAGATGTAAGAAGAGGCGGGGGTGGGGAGGGGGGGATGGGGTGTAGGGGGATGGGAACCGGCAGCATTCTTGTCAAGGTCTGGCTAAATGGCTGATTGAGCGCCTTCGGTCCTCGACAAGATGTGAGCAGAGAGGAGATATGGGAAGGGAAGAAAACTAGGTGTGTGTGTAGGGGGATGGGGGTGGGTGGGGTGGTGGGGGGGTGTGTGAGGAAGCGTAAAGGGAGAGGGTGGGGGTGGGGGGGTGGAGGGAGGGTATGTGGGTGTGCGTGTAGGTGTCAGTGTTGATACTAAGAAAGCGACAAGCGAAGACAAGACAGAAGAAAAGGGATACTGTTTGTGGCCCCCTTTTTTTTTGCTGGGTTTCCCGTGTGTCGTAATTGAATTATCTTGGGGGTTATTTTGTTCGGGAGGGGGAGGGGGTTGTTTGTGTGGTTGCTGTGACAGCATTTTTTTTTTTTAATCTCCCCCCCCCCCCCCCCTCTCTCCCCTCCTTCTGTGTGTGTGTGTGGTGTGTGTGTGGTGTGCGTGTTGCGTGCGCGCGCGCGCGCACGTGTCTATGTTTGTGTGTGTGTGTGTGTGTGTGAGAGAGAGAGAGAGAGAGAGAGAAGAGAGAGGGACGATAGAGAGAGATAAAGTGAGAGAGAGAGAGAGAGAGGCAGGCAGGCAGGCAGGCAGGCAGACATACAGGCAGACAAACAGACCACACGATCAGAAAGAAATACCCGCTGCACGACACTTGGCCGAAAAGCGATGGAGAGCCAAACAAAGGTCATACTATGATGCGTCTGTTTGGTGTGTCTGGCTCTCTCTCTCTCTCTCTCCGTCTCCTCTCTCCCTCCCTCTCTCGTCTCTCAACCTCTCCTCTCTCCTCACTCTCTTCTCACACACATCACACACACACACACACACCACACCACACCCCACACACACACATAGAGGTCAACCAGCGAGTTTATAAAGGGCAGAAAGAGCATCTCAAAAACTGCGATAACTGAAACACGCCCCGAGCTGATTGCATAAGTTTCTGTTTTTTGTGTCAGTCACCCCACACAACACACACACAACACCACACACACACACACACACACACACACACACACACACACACACAGCAACAGCCCGGAGCGATTGCATTACTGAATGCTGATTGCAGACTGGTCTGTTTTATGTCCATTGCTATTAAGAAGTGAGAGAGAAAGAGAGGGTGTGGGTGGGTGGGTGTGGGGGGGGGAGAGAGAGAGAGAGAGAGAGAGAGAGAGAGAGAGAGAGAAGAGAGAGATAGAGATGAATTGCTCCATGCAGCAAGGGGTGTGAGACGATATCAAACATTTGAGACGAATATTGATGATTAGTGTCAATATCCCAACAAAAACCGTCGGAAACTACATCAAATACCGATTGGCGCGCGCGCGCATGAAAGAGAGAGAGAGAGAGAGAAGAGAGAGAGAGAGAGAGAGAGAGAGGAGAGAGAGCCATCCAGCCCCGCCAGACAGATAGAGAGACAGAGCAACAGAGACAGAGACAGAGGGAGATGCACAGACAGAGAGACAGAATTACAAAACAGAGAGACAGAGAGAGAGAGAGAGAGAGAGAGAGAGAGAGAGAGAGAGAGAGAGAGAGAGAGAGATAGCAAGAGAGATAGAGAAGAGAAGAGAGAGAGAGAGAGAGTGGACAGCTTACTGGGTGGGGGGGTGGAGGGAAGACATGAAGAGCAGCGAGCGACAGTGATACACAGAGCTTGAGGCGGAAGCCTACAGAGAGGGGTGGGAAAATAGGCCCCTTTATCTGTGGCACATCATTCATACTGTCACACATCCTCTGGAGTTATTGTCAACAGGTGACAGCCGACAGCACGGCTGTTTCTCTTCAATTCGTTTTTTCGATAAAAGAAAGGAAAGGAAAGGAAAGGAAAGAAAAAGAAGTTGAAGGAAGGAAGGAAGGAAGGAAGGAAGGAAGGAAAGATAAAGAAGGAACAGTACTCTAAAGACAGGGATCACACACAGAGAAAGAAGAAAGAAAAGAAAGAAAGAGAAAAAAGAAAAAAGAAAAGAAGAATAGAAGAAGAAGAAGAAGAACAAAGAAGAAGAAGAAGAATAGCAACAAAAGAAGAAGAAGGATAGAGCAAAAGAAAGCGAAAAACTATCGTCGAATGACACCGCTCTTTGAGAGAGAGAGAGAGAGAGGAGAGAGAAGAGAGAGAGAGAGAGAGAGAGAGAGAGAGAGGAGAGAGAGAGAGTGACTTCCCTCTACAGATGCAAGTCAACTGTCCAAGGTGTGGGAGGGCCACTGTCCTGCGCACATTACTGAGGCGACTGCCAAACGTATCCGCTTACCCTCTACCTCCCCCTCTCCTGAGCCTCTCGCGGACACATTTTCCAAAGTCCCCTTTCAGTGAAACTCTGCCTTACACCCCCCGCCTTTCTCCCCCTCCCCCACCTAGCTTCTGTTGCCCCTCCCCCCTCCCCCCCACCCCCCCATCCCCCCCCCCCCATGATTGCCCATCCTCAAACTCAATCTTCTTGTTCTTGTTTCCCGCCATCAACACGCTAACATCCATAATAAAGTCATTACTGATGCGTGCGAGCGTGCGCGCGCGCGCACGACACACGACACACACACACTAACAAACTAACACACACACACACACACACACACACACGCACACACACACCACACACACACGAACCTCTTTTATCGCTAAATGTCTAGATAGGCGACGCCACCACCATTCATTGTCGTTTGTTTGTTTTTGGTTTGTTTTCTTCAGCCGCGAGGAAGGGAAAGAAAGAAGTGTCGGGGGGGGGGGGGGGGGGGGGGGGGGGGGGTGGGGGGGGAAGATGTTGAGGATGGTTGGGAGGTGGGCAAGGAAGGGGAATGGGGGTAGGGAGAAAACGGGGAGATAGTAGCGCAAGTGAGGGTATGAGGAGGGCGGAGTACAAGTGCCGCGCACGCGGCGCGCGTGTGTGTTTGTGGTGTGTGTAGTGTTGTGTGTGTGTGTGCGCGCGCGCGCGTGCATGTGTGTATGTGTGTGTGTGTATGTGAATGTGTTAGTGTGTTTGTGTGTGTGTGTGTGTGTGTTGTGTGTGTGTGTGTGTGTGTGTGCGTTAGTGTGTGAGTGAGTGAGTGTGTGAGTGAGTGAGTGTGTGTGTGTGTGTGTGTGTGTGGTGTGTGTGTGTGTGGTGTGTGTGGTGTGGTGTGTGTGTGTGTGTGTAAAACAAACTAGGGAGGTGTTACGGCGAAGAGAGAGAGAGAGAGAGAGAGATGAGAGAGAGAGAGAGGAGGAGAGAGAGAGAGAGAGAGAGGAGACAGAGACAGAGAGAGACCAGAGAGACAGACAGACAGACAGACAGACAGACATGGACAAAGGAGGAAGAGAGAAGACAAAATCATGTCCGGGGGGCCCAATAGTGAGAGGGTAGCGAGGGTCGGGGACACCTCGTTAGGCCCTCCACCAGAGCGACTCACGAGCGCAATGTCGTTAAGGAGAGCCTGCGCGTGCGCACTGACTCGGCCTGTGAGAGGAGAGACAGACTCTGTCAGGGAGGAAGGAGTGGCACCGGGCGATTGAACCCGAACCGGCTCCTCAAAGTCATCTCCGGGCGGTGCGCGGAAGGTGGCAACATGATTGTAAGTGTCACTAGTGTCTTCGTGTGAGGCGCCCCTTAAGCCCCGTTTTATTCATTCGACCTGAAAAGGGGAGGAAACAAGTGTGTTACTCCCTGAACCCAAACCACCCCACACCGTCGCTTCGCTTTCTCCTCTCGCCCCCTCCCCCACCACCTCCCTCCCCCGTCTTCTTCTTTCTTTTTTTTTTCTTTCGCTCATCCCTTTTCTATTACTCTGAAACACGCTAAATTCTTTGTTGGAATGAAGTATAAGATCCTCATCTGTCTGTCTGCCTGTCTGTCTGTCTCTTGTCTGTCTGTATGTCTCCTCCTCTTCCCAGGATTTCTCCACATCGTTCTCCAAATCCCATCCCACCCCACCCCTACCCTACCTAACCTCCTCCCTCCCCCATCTCTATCTAGCCTTTCTTTTCCCCGTTAACCTTTCAAACCAGTACATTGCGCTATTTTTTTTTGTACCTTTAAAAGTACCAAAGTTTCCATCCATTTCAAGGTGGAGAGAGAGAGAGAGGAGAGAGAGAGAGAGAGAGAGAGATAGAGAGAGAGAGAGAGAGAGAGAAAGAGAGAGACAGACAGACAGACAGACACAGAGAGAGAGAGAGAAGAGACAGATAGAGAGAGAGAGGGAGAGGAGAGAGAGACAGAGAGAGAAAGAGAAAAGAGAACAGAGAAGAGAGAGACAGATACAGAGAGGGAGAGACAGAGAGAGATAGAGAGAGAGAGACAGAGAGACAGAGAGAGAGATTGATTTTATGAAGTCTTCTGCAGCTATAGAAGTCCAGCTATCTTCCAGAACATCGAAGTCTATTTTGGTCCCCCAAAGCGTGGTGAAGAACGTCAATAATATCGTGCGTCATACACATACACGGCCCTTGTTTCTTCTTCTCTTCTTCTTCTTCTGAAAGTTCACGTCGCCTTTTTCGAACGGAGCCTAAGGAGGAGGCAAAGGGAGGTAAGAAGCATCTTTTGGCTGGTGCGGCTGTTTTTCAATCCTTGGCCACAGAGTTTGGGAGAGTTCATGTCAGTGTTAAAACTTCTCGCTATCAATGTTTTCGGTTCGGTGTTTTCGGTTCGTGACATGTCCCCAGTGTCTTGGATCCCCGAACTTTTCAACTGAATCTCTCTCTCTCTCTCTCTCTCTCTCTCTCTCTCTCTCTTCTCTCTCTCTCTCTCTCTCTCTCTCTCTAGCCCGAAACGTTTCAGTCTTACGTTATTTTTGGAACTTGTGTATGCTTCACACAACTTTCCAAAATTTCATGTTGATTGCATATAGGTAGGAGTTGAGTGGATGGGTGGAGTTTTTTTTTTTTTTTTTTTTGTGGTCAATGCCACGACTATGACCCACATCTCCATCCCCATTTCCCTGCCCCCCCCCCCCCTCCTCACTCCTCCCCCATCTCCATGCTCTCTTTCTGTTCTTCTCCCCACCCCCCAACTCTCTCTCTCCTCTCTACTCAAGTCTCGAACCTCTCCCCCCCCCCCTCCACCTCTCCTTTCTCCCCACCCCATTCTTCTTTTCCCTATATTTTTTTCCTCATAAGAGTTAATACTGCTATTAGCACTACCCCTGTCGTTTTCCCTCCAACCCCCCCCCTCTCTCTCTCCATCCTCTCTCTTTGTCTTGTCTTAGGATCCGATAAATGAGAAACACGCAGTGTGTTGACAGAATATTACGTACATATTGTTCGTGCTTTTTTTTTTTTTTCTTCCTCCCCCCCCCCCTCGCAGTCATTATTCTCTCATCTCATCATTGTCTGAACTTGGCATTCTTTTAAGCCCGCAAATTGGCCTGAAGACGTTTCGCTGTGCTGAAACAGGGGATACCCCTTCAACAAAAGCTGGTTCACCTTCTGTTTTGTACTGTGTGTGTGTGTGTGGTGTGGGTGTGTGTGTGTGTGTGGTGTGTGTGGTGTGTGTGTGTGTGTGTGTGTGTGTGGTGTGTGTTTGTAACCTCTTCCCATCAATACCTCTATTTGTCAGGTCTGTCGGTCTGTATCTGCCTTCTGTCTCTGCACGCGTCTTCTCTCACTCTATGGTCGCTCTCTCGTCTGTCGCTCTCTCTCTCTGCGCGCTCCTTCTCTCTCTCTCTCTCTTCTGTCGCTCTCTCCGCTATTCTCTATATATCTTCCGTGTAGGTTTAGGTGTGCATGCACGGCCATCTGTGATGAAATCTTCTGTTCGTTTTCTAACGAATTTTATGTTGGGTTGTTTTGGCGGTTCGGTGTGTTTCGTTGATCGCGGCTTTTTCCCGTACTGGCATTCATCCATCCCCCACCACCCCCCTCCAAAGCTTGGTTGTTCAATCGATCTGAACTTTTCGAAAGTTTACCCTTTTTAGGTTGTGCATACATTCTTCTTGGTGTGTTATTAAATTGTCTGTGCTTACTCTTCCTTCCTTTCATGTTTACCTTCTCTTCCTGCTTCCTTCATCTTTCTTTCTTTCTACCTTATTCTCTAAGCTCGGCGTCTTTCTTCTTCGTTCAACCGATCTTTTACCTCGCGCCCTTACCGTAACTTCGATTGTCTTGTTTGTTTTTCAATTCTTCTTCGGTTTTTTTCTTCGGCCCTTTCTTATTCGTCTCGTGATTCATTCTTGGGTGCTGCTTCCGGTCTTTCCCATTTACTCGTGTACCCATCGTGTCTAGTCACAACAGCAGCCTCGGTAGTTCTTCTCCTCTTTCTTCCTCTCCCCCCCCCCCATACCTTCTCTCTTCCCCAGTAACCTACTCCTGCTCATCATCGATTAATCTTCTTCATTTGGCGACCTTCAATTGTCATTCTAGCACCAATGTTCTGGAGGGGTTTATCTGCTTAGTTCATTGACTTCTGCCTGGCAGCCCAGCAAATGGTGTGTGAACTCACAACACACAACACACACCACACAACACACACCCCACACCACACACACAAACACCCAACACACACACACACACAACACCACACCACACACCACACACGCACGCAACCAGCACGCAAGCACATACAACCACACAGAGCAAGAGAGAGAGAGAGAGAGAGAG
>JADBJO010017931.1:22500-25000 GCA_016801955.1 Conus betulinus | reverse complement strand
TTAGCGGTTAAAGTAGGAGGTGCGTAACCGTTCATAATTCTGTACATCATTAGTGCTTTGTTGTATTGAAGTTTGAGTGACAAAGGAAGAATGTTTAGTTTGATATAGTCTTGAGGGTTAATGAAGATGATTTTAGAAGTATAGCCTTGAGGGCTCGTTTATCCTGGCTAGAGGTTTCAGTGAATTAGCACTACACGAATCATAAAGAGTAGAGGCATAATCAATAAATGATTGACTATATGCAGGGTAAAAGTGCTTACGTGCGTTTATGTCAAGAAAATTTTTTATTTTTGTCAGCTGGAATACTTTTTGCGACACGCGTTTTTGCTTAAACAAGTAATATGGGGTGCCCAGGTGAGATTATGATCTAAGGTGATTCCCAGAACTTTATGGGTACTGACTTCTTCAAGCTGGTTTACACCTATGTATATAGAGGGCATTACAGAAGTTATGTTTTGTCTTTTTTGCCGCGACGTTATAATCATATACTTAGTTCTTTTTTTCATTTAAAGACAGACATGTGATTGAGTTTAGTCCAAGTAACTAACTGGTCAACATTCTCTTGCATTTTAACGGATAACTGATGGAGGTTAGAGTGGTTAGAAATGAACAGACGTGTCATCCGCGAACAGCTCTCAGGAACCTTTTATGTGTAAGGGTAGACAGACAGACAGACAGACAGACAGACAGAGAGAGAGAGAGAGAGAGAGAGAGAGAGAGAGAGAGAGAGAGAGAGAGAGAGAGAGAGAGAGAGAGAGAGGCAGGCAGGCAGATTATCATTTCTCATCCTTTCATTTCCTGATATATGAGGATGGAAAAGTGATTTCAAAAGAACCTTTCTGGACACTTAAAGCAGGGACTAATTGTCACAAAAAAGGTCACTGGATCCACTTTTAATCTTGCAAGTGAAGACCATTGCACATTGTTGTCTTTGTTCTCGTTGATTTATAGCAAGTAGAAGAGGAGGAGGGGGATGGAGCAGAGCAAGGGGAGGATATAGGAGGAGAAGAAGGAGGAGAATGAGGACTGGGAGGGAAAGAAGAAGAAGAAGAAGAAGAAAGAAGAAGAAGAAGAAGAAGAAGGAGGAGGAGGAGGAGGAGGAGGAGGAGGAGGAGGAGGAGGAGGAGAAGTAGTAGTAGCAGTAGCAGCAGCAGCAGCAGCAGCAGCAGCAGAAGAAGAAGAAGAAGAAGAAGAAGAATATTTTGATGATGATGATGATGATGATGATGATGATGATGATGATGATGATGATGATGATGATGATGATGATGAATAATTGAAAAAAAAAGCAGCAGCAGAAGAAGAAGAAGAAGAAGAAGAAAGAAGAAGAAGAAGAAGAAGAAGAAGAATTGAAAGCGAAGAAGAAGTGGAGGGGACTAGGAGAAGAAGGGGGAAAAACGACGAGAACTCAAATGTGGACATCGTGGCAAGAATTTCGATGAAGATGGTGAAGAATATCAGCGACAACAGACAATGACAACCACAAGAACAGCACCACCCACCACCACCACCACCACCATCACCCCCATTACCACCCAGAACCACCCAGACTGGCACCATGGAAAGGCCGAGATTAAACTATCCCCAAATCGTAACCCCCCCCCCCCCCCCCCCTTTTTTTTTTCTTTGCACCTGTCATTTTGTCCAGTGGTTAGGGCTCATGACCTGACACTTGGCATCACATTCAATACGTCTGATTCTATTTTATTAACACCTAAATCTGACAGCTGACAAACACTTATGAGCTTGATTTTACGTCACTTAGATCCACACCTTACGGTTTGACTGACACCAATGATTGATATGAGTACATGTGCTATGCCTAATATAACATGAACGATGCCAGTACATCTCTCATATACCTGACTTCTACATCAAAGTTTTGCACCTTGATAGATATTTACATGTGTAACTAGCATGCCAAAAAAAAAAAAAGAGATCCAAATCTCACATGTTCATAAACGCTAAAACATCTTTCACTTCTCACAGTGACACATGTTCTTTTAGAGTGCTGGGACTTGCATGATGTGAGACATAAGCAGTTTACAGCAGGGTCCATGAAACTCTTGTTCATTTCTTCCACCTGGTGTGATCTTTCAATGTCTGAAAGAGGTCAACATTTTTCATCTGATCTAAATGTTTACATGTCAAAGATTTTTTTATGCAATTTCCTGTGTTTTTTAGAAGGTATGTTTTAAAGGGTTGTGTGAAAGTGATTGTTTTTTTTTGTTTGTTTGGTTGGTTGTTTTAAAGATTTGTGAGATGACTTCAACACGGTGACAACCCTGATATGGCCCTTTGCGGTTGGCTGGGCTGTAAGCAACACTAACATTAACATGCATCTTATAAGCCTGATTTTTTTGTCACTGAGATCAAATCAGTATGGGTTGACAGACGCTTATGCATGCTATAAACCTGGTTTTGTTTTGTTCACATTTTTTTTGGCGTACGCATCTGACATTCCTGTGGACACTTTCTGTATAGACAAACAAGGATTATT
>JADBJO010017931.1:5000-7500 GCA_016801955.1 Conus betulinus | reverse complement strand
GTAAAAATTATAATCACCTGTAGGAAAAAAACAACTTCATCAGTACAAACCCTAATTTCCATTATACTATTGGATCATACCTGACTACAGCGAGGACCTGTCTTCAGTCTCCCTTCAGCTCTGCTGGATAGGTTGCTCGGCCGGTAGCTTTGTGGAGACTGAAGGGAAATCCTCGCTCATCCCACAAACACAAAACGCAGATGAGTAGCTGTCAGGTGAACAGGTCAACCAGTTTTTCAGGTTTACCTGTTCCGGTCCAATGTATCCCCAAAAATTTGGGACCGGACGAAATATGGTCTGTCACAAAATGGAAAGGTTCCTAACGTCACAGAATGTAGAGAGGTTCCTAATGTCACCCAATATAGAAAGGTTCCTTACCTCACACAATATGGAAAGGTTCCTAACGTCACACAATATGGAAAGGTTCCTTACCTCACACAATATGGAAAGGTTCCTTACCTCACACAATATGGAAAGGTTCCTTACGTCACACAAGATGGAAAGGTTCCTAATGTGTGAAATTAATGTGACACTGTCTTCTATACACGTTGGCCAATGCACGCCATGTATAAGCTTTGGGAGAATGTTGTCTCCATGCGATTATTATGAAGGCAGAATTTTTTTTCTGTTTTTTTTTTTTTTCTTCTCCTTTTTTTTTTTTGTAGACGTTTCACGAAGACCCATCTCCCAGTTTGTAGCAACTTGTCTAGGTTTGTCATTTGTGATGCCAGTGATGATTGCTTCCTTTTGTGTATTGACAAATCGCCGTTTCTAAAGGATGGGTTTACCTCTTGTACCACAAAAGTGCCAAGCTCTCTCCAAAGATTCTACCATGAAACCATCATTGCTGAACTTTTGTTTCCATTCTGCCTGTTTTAAGATCATGCTCTGATGTGTGATCCATTCCTTCCGCCGCTGGTCTTTGTTGTGCTGACAGCTCTGGCATTTCCAACGGAAACCCGCCATCTCTGAGTCTACTAGCTGCCTTTCCTTTTTACCCGTTTGTCACAAAATAAGTTTACTTCTGCCCTGGTTTCTTTTTGATTTTTTTGTATCGAAATACACATGACCACTCACTACTCGAAGAATCTGTATGTAATGTGTCTTTTTTTCTGTTAAAATACAAAAGAAAATATATTTTGTTAGTTTTTTCTTCCTGCTTAAAACGGAGGAGTTTCAGACCTTAAACAAAGACTCCTTCTATTTATTTCCTTGAGCTTTTGTTAGTTCCACTCAAAGTACATAAAGGTTTTAACGTTTGTCGTTTGCTTCAAAATACAAATAAACACACAGAACAAGATGTAAAGTAACGTACATTTGATAAACTGTACAAACCAGACAAGTGAATTTTCGATCCAAAGTCTTCATCAGACGAAACGGGCAAACAAACATGAAGAAAACAGTACTTCTCTTTTGGCTGTCAGGAGATAAATAACAATGCATCTACCAGTAGGAATGAACGTGAGGACTATTCAGATGGAAAAGAAAAATTCAGTAAAGAAGCAGGCTGCAGGGAGAGGTTAAAGGTCAGAGGTGAGAAGGTAGAATCTAAGAAGGTAACAAAGATAGGAAAAAAGGGGAAAAAAATGTCGGTGTGTGTGTGTGTGTGTGTGTGTGTGTGTGGTGTGTGGGTGGGTGGTGGTGGTGGTGGTAGGTGGTGTCTGAATGTAGGTATGGAGTCTGAAGTGGAAAGGTTGTTTTGCTTCACTTGTTTTGCTGTAATGCTTCTCTATTTTAGAAGCATAATGTTAATGTATAAGCGATGAACTGCTTAATTTCCAATACAACATTGTGAACGTGCTCTTCACCAGCTTTTAGTCTTGAACTCATCATTGAATGGTCTGAACAACATCCGTAAAGCATAGTGGGGTTCTTCAACCGAAACAATGGGAGGATTCCAACAGTAAGACAACATCAAATCTGTTTCGCTAAAGGGGATTAGTTTTTCGCCACCACGTATCTTCTAGTTTACGACGCATATTCTTTCCATCTTTCTTCCTGTTGCAGATCGTCAATCATGTGTATCATGTCTTGGGACTTAGGGTTCTCTTGTGTGACTCTAGTTATCATAGTCCACTGAGGGGCCAAGCAACAAGTTTTATTCCTCAGTCACTACGTACAAGGAGTGTTGAATGTCGTATGATGCTCTTAACATGACTTGATATAGTCTGTTGTGGGACTATATAGGATGCAGATCTCTTCCTCTGTTTTATTCAGTGTTTAATCCATCTCTTTCTCTTGGTTACTTTTTTGTTTTGCCTTGCATTTTAAATTTCACGCTTCAATATGTTTCTAAGAATTTTATTTCATAGGAATAAATTAGTAGGCTGGATTGATCGTACTACTGTAGAATATTTCAATAGCATTCCTATTCTGTGTGTAGTTTTGTTGACAGTTTCGTGTGTACGTGTGTGTGTGTGTGTGTGTGTGTGTGTGTGTGTGTGTGTGTGTGTGTGTGTGTGTGTGTGTGTGTGTGTGTGTGTGTGGTTTGTGTGTGTGG
>JADBJO010017931.1:0-2500 GCA_016801955.1 Conus betulinus | reverse complement strand
AATGTTCAACATGCTAAATTTAAGGCTGCATTAGATTTATGAAACGTCACATTGTTGCATAAGCTGTTGTGGCTTTTTCTCCTGCTTCTTTTTTACCTGCATGTTTCACTGTTTATATCAGGGCTTGCTTCTTGATTGCATTGTTGATAGGGTCTCTGTGTAAACACGTAACCATGTAATGATGCGTGCATTGTGTCATTCAGTAGTAGTTCAGTATAATAGTTAATGG
This sequence comes from Conus betulinus, assembly GCA_016801955.1. Lineage (NCBI taxonomy): Eukaryota > Metazoa > Mollusca > Gastropoda > Neogastropoda > Conidae > Conus > Conus betulinus. The sequence goes on along the minus strand of JADBJO010017931.1, from coordinate 2,271 downwards.
AAAGTATGGAAAATAGAGAGCTAACTAAGCCATTTTTTTTTCAATTACAAGATACTGGATCATTATCTCTCTCTCCTCTCTCTCTCTCTCTCTCTCTCTCTCCTCTCTCTCTCTCTCTCGCTCTCTCTCTCTTCTTCTCTCTCGCCCTCGCTCTCTCCTCTCTCCCAGCTTTATGCTTCCCATCCTCTCTCTCTATAGCTCAAAATTCCATTGGAATATTCTTGCCGTAACCTCACGGGTCTTTTAAACCCAGGCGACTGGAATCAAAGACTGGCCACTGTGGGAAGGGAACGAGGGGAGATGGTGCAGGAGAGAGGAGGGGGTGGTAAAGTTGCCTAGGAAAGGGTGAGTGTGAGAAATGAACGAGCTTCACCGAACTGGTGGCAGAGAGAGAGAGAGAGAGAGAGGAGAGAGAGAGAGAGAGAGAGAGAGAGAGAGAGAGAGAGAGAGAGAGAGATGAAAGAAAACTGGAACAACTGCAGGGAAGTCACGAGAACAAGATGACTTTTCATGGCAAACTCAGGATGGTATAATTCTATTTTTTGTAGTTGCTGCTATTGTTAAATATGATTCAGCTATTGTTCTGGTGCTCTCAATGGTTATTCTTTTCTTTTCTTTTGTTGAGGACCCTTTAGTTAGTGTTGTTTTTGTTCTTGTTGTGTTTTGTTCTTGCTGTTGTCCCTTTTTATCGCTGTTGTTGTTTGTTGTGTTGCTGTTGTTGTTGTTGTTGTTGTTCTTCTTCTTCTTCTTCTTCTTCTTCTTCTTCTTCTTCTTCTTTCTTCTTCTTCTTTCTTCTTCTTCTTCTTCTTCTTCTTCCTTTTGTCTTCTCTTTTTTCCCCTTCAACACATTTTTTTTTTTTCATTCTTTCTTCGATTTCATGTTCTCTTTTTTTTGCCTACTTCATTCTTTCCTCCTCCTCCTCCTCATGCACCTCCTCCTCCTTCTCCTCCCTCCCTCTTCCTCCACATCCTCCTCCTCCTCCTCCTCCTTCTCCTCCTCCTTCTCCTTCCTCTCCTTCTCCTCCTCCCCCTCCTCCTCCTCCGTCCTCACGTGTACACAGAAAATCTTCTGACGCTGTGTTTGGGGAATCCTTCTGTTTGGATACCAAGGTTTATTCATCTAATATTATTGTATTAGTTTGAAAGTGTGTGTGTGTTTGGGGGGGGGGGAGGTGGGGAATGGAGGGGGTGTGATGGATTGGTGATACGCTTGAAATGCGGATAAATGTCTGTCTGTGAAATGGATTTGTTGGCGATTCTTCCTTACATGTGTATGGTGTGATGTGTGAACTTGTTTGATATAAATGGCCTATGTAGTATTCAATTGATTCAGCGTACACATCATCATCACCATCATCATCATCATCATCATCCTCATCATCATCATCATCATTATTATCATCATCATCATCATCATCATCAATCAGCAGCCGCAGCAGCAGCAGCAGCAGCGAAGCAGCAGCAGAAACATCATCACCATCACAATCATCATCATCATCAAGCAGCAGCAGCAACAGCACAGCAGCAGCAGCAGCAGCAGGAGAGCAGCAGCAGCAAGCAGCAGCAGCAGCAACAGCATCAGCAATCAGTTCATCAGCAGCACAGCACCAGCATCGCATCACCATCATAACGCTTGTTCCTTTCTCCTCCTTTTCCCCCTGCATTTTTCTTGTTCTACTTAACTGATGATAAAAGGTTTCCGGTCTAAACTTCAGTTTAACCTGCCGCCAGGACTTTTCGGGAGACTTTTCACAACAAAGCTCTTGTAAGACTTGCCAACAAACGGTCGTTTTCTTCCCAGTCGTCCGTTGGTGTGTGTGTGTGTGGGTGTGTGTGTGTGTGTGGTGTTTGTGGTGGTGTGCGTGTGTGTGTGTGTGTTGTGTGTGTGTGTGTGTGTGTGTGTGTGTGTGTGTAGGCATTAGAACTTGATCCCTCTCCATGTCCATCAGCAGTTTTGGCTTTGTTGTGGACAGTTGGTGTGGGAGTGCTGTTGTGTCGCACAGTAGTTTGATATCCTACCGCTTTGTTCATGCTGGTGCTGTGTGTGTGAGAGAGAGAGAGAGAGAGAGAGAGAGAGAGAGAGAGAGAGAAGAGGAGAGAAGAGAAAAAGAGAGAGATTAGATATAGTAGATAGAGAGAGCAGATAGAACAAGACAGACAGACAAAGATAGAGAAGGAAGATCAACTGACAGACCAAGAGCAAAACAATTGATAGAGAGGGAGTGATGACGAGATGAGGATTTGATTATGATGAGAGGTATGATGAATGAT
>JADBJO010017930.1:25000-36448 GCA_016801955.1 Conus betulinus | reverse complement strand
AGACCTAAGTCAGTGTTGTGTCATAATTAAGTGACAGACAAAATTGATGCCACATTGTTTCTTTTGCTTCTTCAGCAACTCTTTCGAATTCTTCAGTTTTCTGATTCATGTCTGTTTTAATAGCTAGATCAGGGCAAGATTTCTTCTTTCTCTCTGTCAAATTCTTACAGCCTTGCGTTTCTCTTTCCAGGCTGTTTCCGTGTCTATGTTCCACCAAAGGGGTTGAATGATTTGTTTAGTTGTAGCATTGTTTCTTTTGCATCTTCTACTCCTTATCTGTTCCTGTGATATCTCCTTCATTGTTGTTGATGAAAAGGGTCCTTCTGTTTCATTTGTTTTACTTTTGATGGTTTCTGCAAAACTGAATACCACAGGGAAATGGTCACTTCCATGATGAAGAAGTGCTTCTGCACTATGCCTGCTTTGAATTTTGGTGTAATGAGTGCAAAGTCAGTGACACTGTCAGAGTCACCCTGCTTCCTGCATGTGTTGGGGATGATGAGGTTAGTGCACTAAGAAGTACTTCATCCAACATCATCGCTTGCAGTACAGTTCCCAGAGGATTGGTACCATGTTGACCCCACAATTTTGAGCGTGCATTAAAATCTCCACATATTATAACAGAGCCTCCAACTTCATGTTCTATTTGTTCCAGAAAGGTCCAATCCGTTTTGATGAGTGAGTACCTGGTTGTATGAATGCATTGATGAGTACAAGGCTTTTCTGATTACCATCCATTCTTTTTAGCTTCACACCCATTAGCTAACATGTGCTGCTACACCATTTTTCCAAGTCTATCCTGGACAGTTTATTTTTCAAGTGTCTTTTTATTACCATAGCTAGTCCTCATCCATCATGCTTTGAAATATTATTCATTCATTCATTCATGGCCATCGCCCCCGGTGGTGCATAGGCCATCGACGACCCTTCGCCATCACACTCTGTTTTGGGCTGTTCTGGTCATTCCAGTCCAGTTGGTCCCCTGTTCTTTCAGCTCTGCCTCAGCGTCTCGCCTCCAGCTGTTGCGAGGTCGGCCTCCCTTCCTCTTTCCCTGCGGGTTCCAGGTCAGGACTTGGCATGTGGTGTGCTAGACACTGGCTTCCTGAGGGTGTGTCCGATCCAGCCCCACTTCCTTCACAGTATCTGCTTGGCCACTGGTTCCTGTCCCGCACGTTCCCACAGATCTTCGTTTTGGATCTTCTCCTGCCATCGGATTTTGTAGATGCGCCTCAGACAGGTGTTGAAGAATGTCTGAATCTTTTGTTGCATCATCTGTGTTGTCCGCCATATCTCGCATCCATAGAGCAGAACTGACTTCACATTTGATTCGAAGATGCGGGAGTATGGTTCTTATGCTAATTCCTTCAGATGCCCAGATGTTCTTGAGCATGACGAAAGCTGCTCTTGCCTTGCCAATTCTGGCTGTGATGTCTCGGTCCGTGCCTCTCTGTTGGTCAACCATGCTTCTTGTCTTGTCCTGCATCTGGCTGTGGCTGTGTGACAGGAGCGCCAGGTCGTCAGCAAAGTCAAGGTCGTCGAGCTGCATCCAGAGTGTCCACTTTATACCGTTGTTCCTGCCTGTTGTAGTGGTCTTCATGATCCAGTCAATGAGCAGGAGGAAAAGGAATGGCGACAGCAGGCACGCCTGCCGAACTCCAGTCTTCACCTCGAAACTATCGGACAGCTGGCCAGCGTGGGCAATCCTGCAGTTCATGTCCTGGTAGGTGCTTTGGATGAAGGAGATGATCTTCTTGGGGACTCTGTAATGCCTCAGCAGCTTCCACAGCGTCTCTCTCTATCCACACTGTCGAAGGCTACTCATAATCTATGAAGCTGATATAGATGGGGGAGTTCCACTCCAGCGACTGCTCCCACAATGATGCGCAGGCTGGCGATCTGATCAGCACATGATTTGTTCCGCCAGAAGCCTGCCTGCTGGTCTCGAAGCTTGGGGTCGACAGCCTCTCTCATCCTCTCCAGTAGAACCCTGTTGAGAACCTTGCCTGGCACTGACAGGAGCATGATCCCTTGGTAGTTGCTGCAGTCCCTGAGGTCTCCTTTCTTCGGCAGCTTGAGGATGATTCCTTCTTTCACTGGGCCGGTACCTCCTCCTTCTCCCAGATCTTGCTGAAGAGGCTGTATCATATGTTGACAGCTGTCTCTGTGTCTGCTTTGATGACTTCTGCTGGTATCTCGTCTGCCCTGCAGCCTTCCCATTTTTCAGGGTCATATTTTTCAAGTTTTTGTTGTTGTTTTTTTTTTATTACCATAGCTAGTCCTCATCCATCATGCTTTTGAAATATCATAAAGTAATCCAATTATAATGGTCTGTGGGGGGCACTTCTAGTTTCCTGTAGACACAGAACATCAAAGTCATATGCTAGTTTTTCAATTGTTGACATCCTCTTTCTGGCACAACAGCAGTTCCAAGTACAAATCCTAAAATATTTCTTGGATAGTCTTTCAGCTTTTCTTATATTCCTACCTACCTTTCTTCTCTTCTCCTACCTCTTTTACTACGCTGACTATTGTTTTGAGGGGATCCAGCTTTACGTCCTAAAGCTAGCACCCGAAGATCCCCATGGTGCAAGCGAGACAAAGTATTTTGAGAACCATAAAAAGGTATTCTTAGTGTTGACGGGACATACGCGGTCGCCTCGATAGAGCCTCATATTAGGGAAGGGCAATGTATGTCCACACATGTAGGGAACGCCTGCACATATGAAGTTGGTCAGCCTGGTGTCGCCCTAGGGCCAGACTGCATACGGTTCGAGACTTTTAACCCAACAGCCATTCATCCCCTCAGTACTGTATGAGAGCCTTGGAATTGGGGGAGGTCGATTCCAAGATTTAGTAAAAAAAAAAAAAAAAAAAAAAAAAAAAAAGAGATGACAGCAGGGGCTGTGGCGGGGTGGGGGAGCGGACAGCTGGAAACCTGATATTGAAAAATGTGCCGCATTAAGTTTTTTATCTGTGTTTGTGTTTGCATCCCTTTTGTTGTACGCTCGCTCAGGGAGCTTAGCAATGATTTTTAAAACTATATGTGAGACAAACCGGCCAAATAAAGACAAAGGAGCTTTATGATTTTGTTGTGTAAAGCTATCTGTGAGACAAGCCAGGCAAATAAAAACTTTGTTGCTTTGCAGCTTGTTGCTTTGAGCTATCTGTGAGACAGGCCAGGCAAATAAAGACTTTTTTGCTTTGTGTGTTATTGCTTTGAACTATCTGTGTGACAAGCCAGGCAAACAAAGACAAAAAAAGTTTTTTTGAGATGATGTTGGTCTAAGCTATCTGTGCGAAAAACCGGGTAGGCTAAATAAAGACAACAAACATGCCAAAAATTCAAATGAAACACCTGTCATCCATTTCTTTGTGTGATTTTGATTTCTTCCACCAGTCTATGCAGGCTAGCTGATTACTACAGATTCTGATTCGACTTGTGATCAACCATTTGAATGTGGCTATCATTCCGTGTGGCAAGCTCTAGATGGAAAGACTTGGACAAAATTGTGATTGACTTAAAAGCGATTGTACCCATGCACATCTGTGGATACAATGTTTTTCTTTGGAGTTGAGGTCAGGGAAGTTGGTGCTCCTTCTGGAGAGGCAGCAGCAACTGCATCATTCAGGAACATGCCTAGCTTGAAATAGGGGGAAGGGGGAGGGGGGGGGGGGGGGCAAGACCACCAGTCATTTGTGAGTGTCACAATCTTTCAGCTTACATCAGCACTGCCTACACCTGACTGTACATCATAACTATTGTACAGATAAATTGCAAGTACATTAAGAATAGAAAAAAAATAACACTGGGCTGAAACATTCATCGATGATGGTTTTCCCATCTCACATTTGAAAATAAAAATGTTCGAGATGTTTGTTTTGTTTTTGTTTTTGTTTTTGTTTTCACTGAATGGTTTGCTTTGGTCAGATGAGCGAGTGTGCTATCAAGTCTAGCAATATCAATGTTTTAAGCTATCGACATTAGAGACTGAAACCAGAACAAATCACTGTGACGTTACAGCTTTTTTAAAGGATACTTTTGAGTCATTGACATAAAATCCACGTGTTGGTCTGTTAGGTTTGGAAGCGTTGCATCCAGCCTAAATTCAGTGCTGTGCCGTTTTTTTCCACACACTGCTTACATTCTTCATAGGCAACATGTTTGTCGCCACAGCGTATAGACGGTATACCTTCTATCCTAACTACAGCTCTTCTTTGCCAACCTAGCTCCCTCTAACCCAAACGGGAGAGAGAGTGGAGGAGAGGGAAAGTGAGGGGAGGGAGGGAAAATGGAGATGAGGTAAGTCACACATAAAAGAGACGAAAATCCCAAACTGGATGAAGGGCGATAAGAAAAGAAGCAGCCAAGAAGATAGAAAAAGGGATGAAAAAAAGAGGAAGAGACAGAGGAAGAGTACACGCCAGAAGTGCACGCATTTCAACTACACCACTCAGGTTTGATCACAGTCCTCTAGATAGGAAGATGACATTCAAATTCAAGAGGTCCATTACTGCCAGTGCCTGGCTTCCATTGAAGAGGCTTCAGAGCTGTTGTCGTCACACACCTCAGCCACACCATGGCACCAGGCCAGCGTTAGAAGGAACCTGTTGGAGGCACTGCACAAGACAGATGGTTAGCACACCCCTAGAATGTTCTGACGGGGGACTGGGGTAAAGAGCAGGAGGTGGAGAGACCCGCCACATTCACAAACTCTCATTCACTGTGCCCATAGAAATGCACTAGAAGAAGATAGACGGGATATCCTCTCCTCCAGCACTTCTTTCCGCAGTCCATCAATTAAAAAAAGAATTTCCAGCATGGCTGTGAAATTAAAATTTCAACTTGAAGGGAGGGACAGAAGAACAAAGAAAAGGGAAATAAAAGATTGCCAAAATGGCACGCATGCCTTATACAGAGTACCCACAGAAGGGTTGCCATATGCCCAAATATCTCCACTCGACCCCACTTCCCTCCTCCACCCACCCTTCCCTCCCTCGTTTTCAATACCAATGTTAAAAGCAAACACTACGCTCTCACTCCTGTACACATAAAACTTATGTATAACACAAACTTACTTAAGATTATCTGACATAAACACACGCTGGACCTTTACACCCCCCCCCCCCCCCCCCCCCCCCCTTCCTTCCTCTTTTTTCACAAGTTTTTATTACAGACTTTCCAAAACATACTGAATGAGCTTTTCTCTGAGCACCTTCACTCAATGTGGCTGGGGTATGAAGATCCCGTGGGCTCTCACTTCAACAGCCCCTACCACAACTTCACCCATGTGAGAGTGGCTGCTGTCTGGCTGAACTGGTCCAGTGGAGTCTATCACCTCTTTATGGAGTCGTCCATCATTGCACGACTTGGGACCCTCGCCCCTGCCGGCTGGAACACCAGAAAGAGACAGCAGCTGAGCTTCAGGTACCCCCTCCCCCTTCTCTACTACCCCCCCCCCCCCCCCTCCTTTGTTTTTTCTCTCCTTCCTTTTTTTTCTCTCTTTCCTTTTTGAACAGGCCTGCTTGCTTTCCACTTTAACTTGCTCATGATTCCTACTCACTGCTTAACCCTAATTAACTTCTTTTTGTCTCTGAGCTCTGTTCATTCCTTCTTCTTCTTTTTATTGCCAGTCCCCACATAAGATCCGTCTCTGTCACCCACTAACTCTAAGCCTGATGACAGCTCTATGAGCAGAAAGCTTGCTTGGTTTCCTTCTTGTTTCCCCCCATCACCATACTCAAACTCTGGTGAGTGTACTCTTCCACCATTTTCTTCTCATACTTAAGTCGAGTTTCGCAGTGTTGGTGAAGATGAAGAAAAAATGAACAAATGTGTTGTCTTCACGATGTCCGAGTTACTAAACTAACAGAGGAAGAGCCCAGTTCCTGAGATTATAGGCGATTTAAACGTCTACATCTCCTGTATACGTTTGTATTATCTTTTCTATGGTCATACTCACATTCTTTCCCCCCTTTTTCTTCAAGACTGATTACCGGGAATGTTTACAACTACAGGAGTGACAGCAATGGGTGTGGAGATTTATAATCATTTGTTATGGTCATTACCCCATTCCTCATTCACCACACCTCAGTACATTTGATTTGTATTTCTGAAGCTTTTTTTTAAGCTGTTCCTCCTTTTTTCGTGCTATTGTGTGCATATACATAAGTATATAAATATTGCTTTTGTCACATACAAACAGGATGAGAGTGTCAGCACACCAAATATTGAAATAGACATAAACCCAGACGCTGCGTATGATACTCTAAAACATGAAACTTTGCATTCAAATGTCCATTGGTAAACAGAAACACACAGATCTGCATGGCGAGCAAATATGGAATCGGAGAGGGGGGGGGGGGGGGGGAAGCAAAAAAGAGGTTGGAAAAATAGGTAGAGGGAAGCCCCACTTAAAATGGATAAAAAAAAATACAAAAAAACTTGCCACTAAAAAGACGTAGTAAAAATAGAAAATTTGAGGCAACAAAAGAAAACCGCAAGAGTTGTGGGACTATAACAGGTGAAAAGGGGTCGTCAGAGTCCCCTCAATGGCCAGTTCCTGTCCACAAGCCCCACAGAACATTCAGACGAAGATGGAGCACAGAGTCCTGACTCTTATCAGTAGCTTTCTTCCCTCACCGAAGGAGAACGGTACTGCAAACGGATGGCCTTCCCTGGCCTTCCCACAACCGCATAGAACTGGCCTGGGTGTAGCTCAGCCAACGAATGCCTCGAACAACAATGGAAACTCTTCGTGGCAGCGCCGGACAAGCTGCTGACAGAAAAATAGTGCAACCGGAGGTGCAGATGGGGACTCAGGGAAGTATTGTCCTCACTGCCGAAGCAACCAGCTGGTAGCAATCCTGCACCACCCTTGGAAGCCTGCACTGTGATCACATAGGGTGCGGGCACATGGGAGTGCTCAACTCCCTGGACGAGCTGCTGTGTACACCAAAATTTTCATTCCTTTTTTTTTTGACAACACCATGCTTCCATTCTTTTAAATGGACATGGTCCGAACAGAGGTTGGGTTCATTCCACGTTAGGAAGGGGGAGCAGGTGGTGAAGTAGGTAAAAGGGCTGTGATTGGCCAAAGAAGGGAACTCACGGGGGCTGGTGTTGAAGAATATCGCAAACGCACTTGCTTCATATTGAGTATGGACCCTTTGAATCACACATACCCAAAACAAGCACCCCCCCCAACCCTCCCCCCTGCCCCAATCACCTCCCCTCCTCCCACGTCACCTTGCACCAAACAGTCTGATTGTACAAAAATTGCGCCCTCTATTCCAACCATGCAAAGGAAGACACACATACCCACACCCACCCACCTGCGCGCACACACACACACACACACATACACACACACGCGCGCGCGCGCGCACGCACACACACACACACACACACACACACACACACACACACAACGTTACGGGTGGATTTGGTCTGCAACAATCGGGTAATGGTGTACGTCTTAATAAATTTCAGCTGCCGCTTTCGCAGTTTCTTTAATCGTTTTCTTCAGCTTTGTTGGGACGAAACAAAAGTTACCCCCTTAGGGCTGATTCATCCACTTTGCTCTGGTTTGTCCTCACCACAGTACATTTTATGTTAATATTTAGAATTTTTCAGATTAATTCCATATTTGTTCAATGCGAATGCAACAAAGAAAAAGGCTGCAAATAATGCCTTGGCACTGGCAATGAGCAAAAACAACCTTTAATTTAGAATGCAAATCGGCAATCACAAAAGGATTATAATAATTCTGTTTCGCGTCCTATGATTTGTGTCTTAAAACACAATGTAACGCCCATTTCAATGTGAAAAACTTGATTCTTTATAGCAGCCCATACCTGAGAGAATCTTGCCTTGATAGATCTCTCTTCAAAGGACATCATTTCAAAACATGACCAAAGTTATCAGAGAACTTTCCAAATGATATTTCAGAATACGACGTTAGCATAATAGAAGCATTAGCATTTGGTGGAAAATCATAACTGTGATTTCTATCAACTCATAAAATACCAGTTGATTGACTAGTTAATTGAATGATTTATTGATTGGTGGTAAAACTGAATGTCTGATTGAATGATAATTGTCAGCGCTGACAGGATGATAACTCAAGGGTAATTATTGTCCACCATGTCCACAAATCAATGCCCACATTTCTTTGTAAATGACGGTGGCATTGTTCCCAAGCAGCTGTTTCCAGTTGTGTACAATTTTAGTGTAAATGCAAGTCCACTTACCAAAATACCTAAGCTTCTTACAATGACACAAAACAAAAACAACCTGTGTACACTTTACCTGATGAAAGGTGAACAAGAGACGAAATCCTTTATCGCTGTGGTAATCATGGTTCATATACTCAATTCTCACCGGGTCGGGGTAGTAGGGAAAGAAGAAAGGATCAAGAGGATTTTGTCCTTTTTTAATATAACGAAACTCTCTCTTCACCGAATCTGCAAACATTCCGTGCAGATACGTCTGATCTCTTGAAATGTTGTTGGAACGGTATATGTATACCTCATGATATGAATTAAAGAACAGAAAGCTGTTCATCATAATATGGTTTGGAGGGATGTGGATGGAGGCTCTGCTGTTCATGTGGCCATTGTTAATCGGGTAATCCATGTGAGCCTTTGGATGAAATAACGGTGATTGTAACAGACCTGCATAAAAGAAAAAAAAAAAAAATCAGCAAGCTTTTAATGCATTACGACAGTATATTCAACAACCATTCAGAATTAAATCTGTGCAAAAGAACAAAAGAAAAAGGAATGTGTCTTGTAAGAAACTGAAAAGAAAAGAGAGCACTTCAAGCGCATTCAACCTTTCATTCAAAACTGTTTACAACAGAGCACATGTGAGCAAAGTCTGTGTATTTAAGCAATTATTGTCGTCAGTAGGGGGGTTTAGTAGGTGGTGTCTGCGTATGCTAGACGGGGTGTCGGAAATGATCGGCGTGGGTGCACTGCCTCTGAGGTGGCGCAGAGGTTGGGACAGAAAAAAAGTCTGTGTATTTATTAGAATATACGTCGCAATTCAGTTATCAGTTGTCGGTTTAATCTCTCTCTCTCTCTCTTTTCTCTCTCTCTCTCTCTCTCTCTCTCTCTCTCTCTCTCACACACACACACACACACACACACACACACACACACACACACAGATGCACACACGCACGTTTGCACGCGCGCATGCCCACACACACACACACACACACACACACACACACACACACACAGAGAGAGAGAGAGAGAGAGAGAGAGAGAGAGAGAGAGAGAGAGAGAGAGAGATCAAAATGATGACTATGTTGATGATCAGATTCAAGAATTATACATTCAGATTCCATCGTTTGCTAACAAAACTGACAAGAAAGACATCTTCATCGTTCGGGGTGACCTAAATACCAAATTTGCATAAGTACCCAGAATGACATGGGGGGTTCCTGCAGCCCTTACTGTAATGGGGCACTAATTAAAGGTGTTTTTTTGGTTTTTGTTTTTGTTTGTTTGTTTGTTTGTTTCCAATTTCAGTTTCATTTGTCATTTGGCTTACATGTAAGAAAATGAAACGGTATGAAGATCATGCACCGAAATAAGTCTCTTACAGAGATACACGCAAAATCAAGAGAAATCTTGGTGTTTGATGTGTTTCAACCTCAATGTTTCAACTGTTGTAGCTATGTGGACTGGGCAAATGAGTAAGTGTACGACTTGTAACAAAACTTTCTTTTATGAGCGTAGTTTTCCAGCTCTGTAGGCTTATCTGTAAGGAAATTAAATGCATGAATGAATTTTATTTTTTAGTAGCAAAATCCAATGAGTAAAATACATCCAAAGTCAGAAATGACCATCGCCAAACGCATTCATTTAAAAGTGAACGCTATTTCAACATACTTTCTCTTTTTAATGTCTTTTATTATCTCTGTGGGCCTGAATACAGTCTACAGAGGCACTGGCATGGACTAGGTTATGGTGGCATTCACTTAAGTGATGTTGTGTGATCCGAACCTTGAGCACATTCTTAAGGGTAGCCAAGGGTCTGGGAATGGAAACCCTGGAAAATCACAAGATCAGTACGACCAATTAGCAAGATGGCAACCCCCACCATGGCACTGCCACCACAACAGCAGCCATTTCCAGCAACAGTACAATCTGAAATTCAGTTCAGTGGTTTTATGTAACACATTTGTATCATGGATAACATTGGACGATAAACGAATGGAAAAAAAAAAACAACTATATTTGTTTTCCACTCAATACTTCTAAAATACACTCACTTAGCTTATACAGACCCTAGCATTCAATTCTTGGCCTCATGACCATCTGCCCACTGCAGACTGAGCAACAACAACAGTTATATCAGTATCGCACGGATCTTACAGGACATAATTTTCCCTTGCATATTTTTCCCAAGGCTGATGCCTCTTACTGTACAAAGTTCTCTTTGTACCGGACAATCCTATGAAGATTATGCACTGAAATAAGTCTCTTACAGATACACGCAAAGTGTAGAGAAACCTTGGTGTTTAATATGTTTCAAACCTCAGTGTTGTAATTGTTACAGCTATGTGGACTGGGTAGGTGAGCATGTATACGACTTGTAACAAAACATTTTTTTTTTTATAAACGTAGTTTTCCAAACACTTGCAAGGATTTCAAGCACTGAGAATTGCAATGAAAGAACTGCATCATTTTCTTACATTCATGTTCTCTGAGGTTTGCAAGACTATCTGGTATTTCAGGCCATTTTAGAGCACGTGATTGTACCCAACAACAGTCTGTCTTAAAAATCTTGAGACATTACACAATGAATTTAATTCATTATCTTTTAGAGTTAATCTATACGACAGTCCTAGCTTTTCAATGACTGCAAAACAGACTTTGAATAAACAAAAAATAGAGTATATTATCATATATGTAAACAAAGGCTATGATGATTGCATATAATTTTGCTGTACAAATTGAAAAACCTTTTCCGAGATGAAAACATTTACATCTACTTGAGCCTGAAGCAACTAATACTGAACCACCACCAGTTGTATCCATGTACCTGGACCACCTGCAATATATTCAAAGGTGGTTAGGACAAGACCTTCCCGAGAGTTCTCTCACATCCTTTACAGACCAATGATATTTTTCATGAACTATGTCTATTCTTACATTCTACTCAAGTGCTGCCACAGAGACATCTGTGGAAGAGCGGGAATTTCTGGAATAAGTTTCATGTCAAAATTAATTCCTCGTTAGCTGTGGCCAAGCGATATTTACAAGAGATACAGAGCTCAGAAGACCGATTGGTGGTGCCGAACCTTTCTGTGGGAAGCTGCTCAGTGTTTCTTCAGTTGCCTGCAGACCATGGCAGAAATGGACAAATGAGACATTTTTTTTGTATGAGAATACTGAAGCATAGATTAGACTGACATATACATTCTTACCGAGTTC
>JADBJO010017930.1:7500-20000 GCA_016801955.1 Conus betulinus | reverse complement strand
TCAAGCCACTGGATTCGCCCCCACGAGTTGTTTTTTTTTTATGTATTTGATGGACTGGTCCCAGTAACAGTCAAACACAACGTCAAGCCTTGTGCTGAAAGACGTTTCATTCAATGCCATTGAGAAGATGATCTCTGCAACTTCCTCAAACTTGGTCTGTTCTGTGACTTTGACACGCTGCACGAGTGCCGTAACATCCACAATAGTAGCAGAATGTTGTGGCATTAAGTCGACCAGTGTTGAGCTTTTTTGTTTGCAAGCTTTTAACCAAGAGACTTGTTTGTTTTCCTCAACCGTCCATCAGGAGTGTGCAAGCGACCAAGGCAGTGGTCCCAGTGGTGACTGCAGAAGCTCTTTCATGTCATATTTTCTGGCCTGACCCATCACCACCACCATGCAGCCAAACAGTGTTTTGTCTGCTTTCAAGATCATTGACTGCCCATCTTGGCACCTTGTTTGCTTCTTCTTTAGAACTTTCCAAATATTTTTCAGTGAACATTTCTTCATTGGGTCATGGAACTTCTTTGAAGGTGGTGCAGTTTCCAGTCTGTCCTTGAACACAGCACAGGCTTTTTCTCCTCTTTGATGGGCTTTTTGATGTCAGTTGCTACGTCTGCTGGCGCAGTGGCACCAGATGAAACGCTGACAAGATCAGAGTTCTCTTCAAATGGGTTGATCCACCTCGACATGTCTCTTCCACAGCAGACACAGCTTGCTCGTCCACCTTGATCCTTGACTGCTGCAGGTCTGGATGATTGAATCCTTGTCTGTTTGAACTGACCAGTTCCCTAAGCCTTGCAAAGAATCCACTTTGGTACTCAGAAGTAAGATAGTACCTACTGACTGCACTTAGCTGCAGGCTGAACCTTGTGGTCCCTCCCACTGTTTGAGTGTCTTTGTTCACGGTGACCTCTATAGTCTGGTCAACTGGGATTCGCCCGAAGGGATTTTCCTCTGAAAGCTGAACAGCGAACTTGCCATCTCTGAATTCCTGATAATCTCAGGGTGTTCCTGGGGCAGGTTTGTCATCTCTCCATAATATGCTGGAAGGCACCTGGCATAATTCAGCTTGTCCTAAGCAAAGCACCAGGGTATCAGTGAACGGATGGCATGGAGATGCAAACTCCAGTTTCCTTCACGGGCTGCTCGCAGAAGACCAAGAAGGAGATCTTGAACCAGGTCAACGTAGGTCATCCAGAATGCAGACAGTTCTCCATTTTCAACACGTAAGTGCTGCAGAAAGTCTTCCCATGCTTGGAAGATCTTGTTGGTACTTGATTCTTGTAGCAGCGAGTTGAAGGTGTCTTGGCAGATGTTATCAGGGAAATCAGCGAGTTTGTCTTCAAGTTCCCACACAAGCGCTAAGACATCAGTGTGATTGTCTCTTAGCCAGGGGATGAAGCAGTGCCACATCATCATCCGCATGAGTGCTTCAAAGATGCACTCGTGTGTCCTGACACCTCGCTTGTAGAGCTTGCCTTCAAATACTTTGCTGACAGAGCCTTCAACTACAAGTCCAGACTCGATGCAAAGATCACGCAGCCCAGCATCTTGGAAACGTTTGCCAAGAACAGACAAGACAACCATGATGGTATGAAAGGCTCCAAGTCTCTCAAAACAACAGCTTTGTAGTTGTTCTTGTGCTTCCAGACGATTTCAGCCGCCTTTGCATACAGTGCTTGATCAAAGACAATGACGATGCTGTCCAGATTCAGGGAGGTTCTGACAAACTCAGACTGGACAAGAATCTCCTGCACAGTTGCCATCTCTGTTGCTGGGGCGTTTATTGTTGGAAGATAACCAACAACTTTTTTTCTGTGTGCACTTTATCTCTTGTCAAGATGCTGAAACCAGTCCATGAAGGTACTGTCTGTTCTCTTGCATTTACCAAATGGCTTAAGATCCAAATCAGATCTTTTCTTCTTGCTGTCTGGACAAGTTGGCTGTGCTCACCTGTGTCATTCTCCAAGGTCTTCAGTGGTTGTAGTCCCACCCTTTCACCTGAGACATAGACTGGAAGCTGTTGAGTTTCAATTGTGTTGAGTTTCAATTGTGTGTTCCACTCTAGAGCGTGGATGGCGAAGCAAATCAATGGAAAAAAAAACACAAAAAGCTACACGATCGACAGGTCTATCATAAAAATATCATCTCAGGGGATGACAACAATAGTAAAAATCATGATGAGCATTTGCCCCACTTAGTGGTAACAAGCAGTCTCGAACCTGAAAGACTATGTGTCAAGAAGGTCTCGAACAAACATCCTGAAACAAATGTCATTGTTAGCCAATTAGCTCCAACTAGAGACTCAAAGATGGAACTCAAACGTAATTTGTTCAATGCCATTTTTATGTGATGATTTGTCTGGACACAAGAAAATATCCATCGTGTCTCACCAGAACTTGAATACCACCAGCAGCTACATGAGAGACAAATTGCACCCCAATCAAAGAGGAACCAGCATTCTTGCTGGCAATATCGGCAGGCATCTTCGTAACATATTCTGACAATCTCCACGGTGCACAGCCAGACCACGGCTCAACGCCAGGCCTTTCAACAGCGTGCATCCTTCACAGCTTCGTCACATGCACTTGGCTGACTTTCCAGATCCGTGGTGGAATCCATTTGAACTGTTGTACGATTACTGCTGAAGAGAAAATGTCCAGCCTACTTCTCGAGTGAACTACATCATAGTTAGTGTAGCAATGCGTAATCTCTGACAGAACCAAAGTCTGCTTGTTTGTGCCCAACTTAAGGCATACATCCATAACATTTGAAGACGTTGATTATTGCTAAGAATTTTTATCGACTTTTATTTTTCTTAATGTCCTATTTGTCTTCAGTCTTTTATGATGTTGTTGTTCATGTGATTTCTTTGTAGATTCACGCGTTATATCCTTTAGTACATTAAGTATTTACTTTGGTGTGTCTTCTACTGAATCCGTATGATTCTTAAATAATGGTTCACATAGTCAGTCGAAAGCACATAATTTGTCGTTTTTCAGTGAAATTGTAGATCTATAACCACAAACCAAGCATATTTACGACATCATCTGGCTACAAATCCTTATGAAGTCTTGATATTACAATCATTAAATGTTAGCCCTTCTGAATTACCCAGTTTGCCTAACTATTATTGCCCTCCAGTATATGACAAGGGAAGTTCCAATGGGCGAGTAAATACAGCGATACATATTCGTGAAGGGCTTCAGTATAACATAAGTGCATCACCAATCCCAAAATCTGTTGGTGATGTACATGCTTGCGTAGCTAATATAAAATTCGGTAATTCTTTCACAATGAATGTCATGTCAGTATATCTTCCTAAAGGACCAACTGATCAAATTCTGACTGGCTACGTGCTATTCGAGATCAACAATGTAATAAGTGGTTAATAGCAGGTGACTTTAATGCTCACTTACCCTTCTGGGAAAACGATTGTAGCACAGTTACTAGTAACCGTTTCGTTGAAAACATCGTATATAGTTCATTCCATCTTTTAAAACGATGGCAGCATAACCTGGATTCCAGATTTGTCTAAACATAGAGCTACAGCTATAGACCTTTCCTTGATTTCACCAGAACTTGCTCCATCAAGTTCATGGGAAACATGTAAAGATACTTTAGGTAGTGATCACCTGCCTATAATAATAACTATGGTGAAAGAAAACATTCAGGATAATAATGACGTAAGTGATACTCCTATAAAATTCGACTATAAGCGTGCAGACTGGGGTAAATTTCGAACTATTCTAGCTTGTCAAAACTTCAATAAACGTACGCAAGAGCATATTGACACGGAATATTCGGATTTCAAGGATGCAGTTCTTGTGGCAGCCAATTCATCAATCCCAAGATTACAAACCACAAAACAGTCTAATCATGTGGGAAATGTCTGGTGGACTAGTGAATGCGAACAAGCTCTTAATTACAAAAAAGAAAAAAAAAATATAAGCTGTACATCAAGTCGAAAACAGGAAAACAAATCTAGATGAAAAGTTGCTTAAAGAGTCAATAGAAGAAAGTCATATGGAAATGAAGAAAGCAAAGATACACAGGAACTCATTTTGTACAAAGGATGTTACAGATGATAAGGACTTCAATAAGGTTTGGAACAAAGTGAAATGCATGAAAAAAGGAATTAGACTCCCAAGCTATCCAATAGAATCTAATGAGAATACATCTCCTTCTGATGGAGAAAAGGCGAAATTTTTTGTGGATATATTTTCTAGGAATAGTAGTTTCAGAAGGCTTGTCCTCAAATTGTAAAATATATAGAAAAAGAACAATCACAGTCTTTCTATTCAGACCCTATTCCTGATAATGATATCCCTATTAACGCTCCAATAACAATCAGAGAGTTGAAAGTGCAATATCTGATATCAGCAACAAAAAAATGCTCTGCTGGTCTTGACATAGTGAGTAATGAAATGTTAAAACGTCTCCCTGACAACTGTATTGTTTTCCTGCATCATATAATTCAGAATTGCTGGTAAAATGGAAAGATTCGATAGTTGTTTTAATTTCAAAACCTGGGAAAAAAAAAACAAAAAAAACAAACAACTATGAATGACAAAAACGGCTACCGCCCTATAGCCCTCACTTCCCATTGTGGCAAACGTGTAAAAAGAATCGTCTTAAATAGGCTCACACACTGTTGTGAAAAGAACAATGTAATACCAATTAATCAAGCTGGATTTATGAAAGAAAGATCTACAGTTGAGCACTTAGTTAAATTATCTACTCAAATAAAGCGTCAGTTTGCACGTAGGAAAAGTATGCTCGCTACTTTTTTATGTTAAAAAGCCTATGACCAAGTCTGGCACAAACGCTTGTTATACAAACTGAAACTGATTGGATTGTCAGGAAACATATACAATTATATCAAATCATTTTAGATAATAGAACCATGTTAGCCAGAGTAGGAGGTACACACTCAACACTCAGAGAACTAAACATGGGAATCCCACAAGGTTCAGTAATAGCGCCTTTTCTTTTTAATATCCTATACAAGATCTCCCGAAGGCAGTCTCCAAAAATGTAGTTCTAGTACAATACACAGATGGTATCTGCATGTGGATGGAAGTAACTCTGAAAAAGTCAACTCCACAAGAGCACAGAATTATGTTAGAAGACTATATCAAAGAGATCTAGACAGCATGGGCAACTATATGACAGAAAATGGTCTGTCTTTGTCCACTGAAAAAAAACAAAAACAAATATGATGTTGTTTAATGCAGGAAGCAACCCAGAAAATATACCAGTCTTCAAACTTCTAGGTGAACCTTTAGAATATAAACAAAGTGTTAAATTCTTAGGAGTTTGCTTTACACCAAAATTATCTTGTAATATTCATTTTGAATATATATTAACTAAAGCTAGGGAAAATTTGAATTTATTAAAGATTATAAGCAGACTACCCTGGGAATGGATTTAAAAAACTTTACTTCATCTCTCTATAGCTCTTGTTAGATCAAAACTTACTTATGGTCAAGAAGTGTATTTTAGTGCTCCAAAATGTCTTCTGAAAAAGTTACAAAGTTTGGATTGCAAAGCCATTAAACTTGCTCTTAGTATACCGATTCATGTCTCAAATGCAAAAACATATAGGGAAGCTGGAAGTTTGCCCCTTGATGATTATCGTGAACTAGCAGCATCAAAATTTGTTTAAAATCAAGTGTTAATGACAATTACTTTCAAGAAGACTTAAAACTTAGATCGATCACTGACGTTCCAAAAAGGGCAATTATGATTACATCGCAAGAAACAGTAGGTACTTATACTTATGATTTGATTAAATGTTCAAAAATTGATATCAAAGATGTGGCTAAAAAACATCTTCATTATTTATTCCATCATGGGAGATACCAAAACCTTTTCTTGATAACGGTTACATTGACATAAAAAGGGGGAAAATTTTGATATC
Organism: Conus betulinus; assembly: GCA_016801955.1. NCBI lineage: Eukaryota > Metazoa > Mollusca > Gastropoda > Neogastropoda > Conidae > Conus > Conus betulinus. Next base: position 14,077 of record JADBJO010017930.1, on the reverse strand, counting down.
ATCACTAATTTAGCAAAATATCATGTATACGAAAAATATCAAAATCATCTTCAGGTGTTTACTGATGGTTCTGTTTCAGATGATGGAAATGTTGTGCAGCATTTGTTATCCCTTTGCTTAAACTCGAATATCGTTTTTTTTTTTTTTTTTTTTCTGGGAAGTTATTTATCTATATTCACAGCTGAATTAGTAGTAGCTATTATGCTAGCAATGGAATTTCTAGCAGATCTTTCCAGTAATATTGTTCAGGCTTTTTTTTTTTTTTTATAGATTCAAAATCAGACTTACTTGCTCTTGATTCATCAAATATATCGACCCAACACGACCTTGTGTTAGAAATTAAATATCTTTTTACTGGCTGGCGTCAAAAGGCACTATTATTGAATTTTTCTGGATTCCTTCGCATACTGGTATACGTGGGAATGAATTGGCTGATAGGGCTGCGAAAAAAGGTGCTAAAAAAGCAAGGTCATCTTCTGAGCTAAAAATAAAACTATCAGTCGTAGAATGTTATCGTATCCTTGAATCAACTGCATGGAAGAGAGCTCAAATAAATGTTGATATTTCATCGAAACAGTGGGAAGCTTTCCCAATAGATGTTGTTCTAAGAAAAATGTCTTTCATCCAGTTTACTATTCCAGACAAATATATTCCCTTATTATTTGATTAAGGCTAAATGCTTTAAAAACAAAGTTTTGTAAAAATGCTAATTGTATTTGTGGTAAAGAAATAACATTGAGTAATATTTTATTTAATTTTGCAGGTGAACTACTTTCTTACCAACATTATTAAAATCTAATAAGTTAGTTTTCTGAAAACACACACACACACACACACACACACACACACACACACACACACACACACACACGAACGACAACCAAACAAACTTGCAAGATATACTTTCGGACCACTTTCTGCTGATCGACATTGCTGAACACTTATTTCATAGTCGACATTGCTGAACACTTATTTCATAGTCCGATTGGGGTTTTTCTTTAGATTGTTTTGTGTTAGTTCATGGTGCGTTATATGATGATGGCCTGCATTTTACTCCTTTACTCTAAAGTTTAGTTAGTGAAGGATTTTTGTTTTATTGCTGCATGTTAGATCTATATCTCCTGTTCATTTTACCCATTAATTGTTGTATTTAAGATTCCTTTTTTTTTTCTTTGGATACATATACAGATACATAAACTTATACACTCACATACAAAGGCATGCATACACGCTTATATAACATATAGGGTTATTCACTTAATCATTCATTCCTTCAGTCATTCTCTTCATTCATTCACGTCTGATATCACTCAAAGTGAAAAGACGTTAAACTGAAGAACGAACGAACGAACACACACACACACACACACACACACACACACACACACACACACACACACATACACACACACACGCACGCACGCACGAACGCACGCACGCACGCACACACAAACACATACACACACACGTGTGCTCACACACACACACACACACACACACACACACACACACTGAATTTTCTTTCAGGAAAGGCAGTAATCAGGATGGATCACTTAAGTTTAAAGAGGTTTTTCTTGTAGCCGATTTGAAACGAGGCTGAGGCAGTAGAAAGCCTTATATTCACAAACAGTTTGTTCCAAACATTTGCTTCCTGACGATTTAGTTCTGACATTAGGGGATGCGAAAGAAGAGAGTATCGGAACAAAGAGAGGAGCTAGCAGGATAGATGTAGAGTGAAGGATATCTGAAAAAAACATATTTTGGACCAATACCAGTCATAGATGAAAAATGCTAACTGATTCTGCACTGAACAGGCTTCCACACCAACCTGGCCGCACTGTGTTGGATGGACCTTCTGTACCTTTTGTAGCAGGTAGTTTGCAGAAACAACGAAGAGACAGACCATCACAGTTGTCAAGTCAGTGACATTTTTTTTGCTGACAGAAATGCCGATAGAATTATACCAAAGCCACAGTGATACAGGAATGGCTGCAGGATCACAACAAAGTCTGAGTGATACAGGTAACAAGGCTCCATTTCGTTTGATGGTCACCTGTAGATTCTTGTAAATGGACATTATTATGTGCTGTGTATTTCTTTTGCAATACGCTTCTACAAACATCACTACAGCCATGCAAAGTTGGAGAGAGGAGGTTAGTTACCAAGGACACAGACAAACAGAGTACAGGACAAGACACAATGCATTTCGACCTCTTGGGTCTTCTTCAGGCGAAAACAAACAACATTTAGGGCAGTGAAAAACGAAGAACGAGAAACCAATTATCTTCTCATGTTCGCCACTCGTTCAGAATAGCCGCCGGGCGGAAACGAGGCCACCCAGGAGGGGATCATGGAAAGAGGAAATAGTGAGGGGGAGGGGAGCTGGGGGGGAGGAGAAGATATGAAACAATGGGGTTTGTAGCTTGTTTTTGTATAATAGTATGGTATATTAGTGACGGTAGTGATTATGGTGGATTGAGAATAGTGCTTAGTGGAGCAAAAAAAAAAAAAAATCTGTCAATAGATAAACGACTTTAATGGGAGATGATGATGGTGATGATAGTAGTTATGTGTGGGTAGTTGTATGTGGGGGGTGGGGGTAATGCTAATAAAGTCAGGTGCAGGGAAAAAATATGAAAATAAGAATAAAATAAATGAATTAAAAAAATGATTAAATGAATAATAAATGTGTAAATGATAATACTAGTATTAGTAGTAACTTAGAAACAAAATGGATAAATAAAATGAAATAATAAAAAAAAAAAGAAAATAATGACAATACTCGTATTAATAACGATAATAACGACAGCAGCGATAATAATAATAATAATAATAATAATAAATAATAATAATAATAAAATAAATAAATAAATAGATAAATAAATAAATGAAACGAAATAAAATAAAATAAAATAAATGGAGGGTGGCCGCAACTCAGTATGAAGTGGATAGTGGGGGGTATGATGGGGGTGCGTATGCATGTGTATATGTAAGTGTGTGTGTTTGGTGGATGATATTGCCGACTGGTGTTGAAGTGATGGGTATGCATATTTGTGTTACTGTTGGATGTTGATGCCTTGGGGCTGTAGCGTACCAAGTTCGGCAATGAGATGGGTCACTCGTGCAGTGTGTGTTCAAAGTTGTCACTCTGATTGTCAGAGTGTCAAGATTTTCACATGATTGATGTGTTGGGAGTGATTGAAATGTAGGACAACGGATTTGGGTCAGTGGTTGTGGATGTCAGCCAGGTGTTCAGAGATGCATGTCTCAGTATGCGGGATGTTTCACCAATATAGATCTTGCCACACAGCTGGCAGTTGGATAGTGTATACAATGTTGCGGCTCTGACAGGATAATGTGCGTTTAATAGTGAAGGAGCTTCAGGGGCCCTGTAGGATGGTGTCTGGTTTGGTGAGGGGGCAGATTTTGCAATCAGGTTTTGAGCAGGGGTGAGTACCTGGTGGTGTAGGTGTGGAGATTCTGTTCAGTTTGGACCGCTCATGAAGATCTTTTAGATTTTTATCACGTTTGAACATAATCATGGGTCTGGTATGGAGGGCGGGTTTGTGGTTTTGTACAATGTGCCAATTGCATTTGAGAATCCTGCAGATTGGCAGGATGTGTGGGAGGAAGAGGCAGTAGGTGGTGGGTCTGTCTGTCTCCTTTGGATGCTGGTTTCCAGAGCCAATGTTCTGGATATGGCTGTGGTGTGGCTGAGAGCTTCGTTAATGATGGAACTGGGGTATCCACGGTTTGTGAAAAATTCTGACATTTTGGCTGCTTTGTATAGTTAAGTCTTCTTCACTGGAACAAAATCTGTGAAGTGGAAAAATTGTGAGTATAGAATGCTGTCTTTAGTGCATAGGTGGTGGGAGGATGTGTAGTCTTGGTATGCATGTGCAACAGTGGATTTGTAGAAAATAGAAGTTTTGATTAGGCTATCTTCAAGGGAGATGGTGATGTCTAGGAAGTTGACTGACTGTGAAATGGTGTGGGTTAGTTGGATGGATGGATGGAAGATCTGGGCAAAGTTGAGGAAGTTGAGATCTTGTTTGGGCATGGATGTGGCTCCCAGTCCATCATCAACGTACCTTTTGTATAATTCCGGTGTGGGGCCTGTGTAGGTCATCATTGTCATTGTGAAGGTAATCCAATCTGTGGCTTGAAGAAGACCCAAGAAGTCGAAATGCATTGTGTCTTGTCCTGTACTCTGTTTGTGTGTGTGTCCTTGGCGGTAAACTAATCCCCTCTCTTTCTAAATGTCTCTTTCTATTGTTTTCTTTGTCAACATTTTATCAGAATCCACACAATACATAATTTACTGGAAGAAAAAAAATAAAAATGTCAGTCTTCTAGGACATTACTCTGGACACACTGTGATATTTACTTTATTGTTCAAAAGACACAACTGTTGCCACTTGGATAGTTCATCACTCATCATTGTTCAGTAGGTAACCAGAAAAAGGAGATAGCTAGGTGTTTGATTAAGCAGATTTAATTACACATCACTGTCCAATGGGCAGTTATGAAAGAGGTCGGTAAGTGATTGATGAAGCATCCTGTTCATGACTCCTCTTTGTCAGATGTGTAATTAATAGAAAGTCAGTGGTTGGTGCCAGCTTGATGAAGCAGACTGAATTCATTCTTTTTTGTTGTTGTTCATGATTTATTATTGTCCGGTGGGTAATCAGAAAATGATGTTGGCTGCTGGCATTTGATCAAGCATATTTAATGAGCACATTCTTGTTTATGACTCATCTTTGTCTAGGGGTAAAGAAAATGGAGAGGGTGGGGGGGGGGGGGGGGGGGGGGGGGGGGGGTCAGAGCTGGTAAAGCAGACCTAATAAGCATATCATCATTCATGACTCATTGTCGTCTTGTAGGTTGTCTGAAAAGGGGATGATCATTGGCTCTTGATAAAGCAGGCATGATTCATACATTATTGTTCATGATTCATCACTGTCTAAAAGGTAATTCAGAAAGGAGATGACCAGCACTTGATAATGGTGGATAACAATAAACAATGCAATATCAATAAACAAGCAATTTGAAAACTACGATTTATAGAAAATTCGATGTTTCTGTTTTTCTGGACACCAGAAGCATTAACTACGAGGAGTTTAAAAATAAAATCGATTCACAATACATTGATGTAGTTGATTTCTTGAAGATATTTTCATCATTCAGTCTCCCTATGGAAAGCTCGTGAGTGCGTCTCGTAAGATTGTGATTTTTTTTATAAACACCCCCCTCCCTCCCCCAGCTTCTTCATTTCTCAACTGAATCACGACTAGCTACCTTGATCATTCTGTCAAATGAGATCTTGTTTGATTGATACAATCAAGGATAATCCTCAGTAAAACCGTATAAGAAATACAAGCTTCCATTAACCTTAAAAAAATCAAATCTCATGTGTGGTCAGGTAAATCAACACATTATCTTATTCCATTTTTATAGCGCAGGCAACAAAACAGAACAGAGCTTTTTTTTTTTTTTTTTTTTTTTTTTCCGGAACTACCACTACATTGAAAAATAGGACAGGTGTTTCGCACCAACTTGAAAATAAAAATCAATCAAAGCAGTCGGTGTTACAGGAATTAAGAACATGGCGAGTGCTGAATCTAGACACAATGTCTAATTGCGTGGGTTACAAGATTACAACAACAACAAAAAAAAAATAGCGCTTCTGAAAATGCCTTACATTTACAGGAAGAAGTAAAAGAATCTCTAGAATTAAGATAGTTTCAATGGGCTGCACACACACAAACACACACACACACACACACACACACACACACACACACACACACACACACACACGATCTTACTCAACTTCATGAACGGATATGTTGCACAGGTTTTGTTTTTAATCGCAATGGTCATTCTTTCACTTGGCAATAGTCATTACTCAGGTTGAACGCGAAGTAAAAACAAATGACCCCTGTATTTGCAAAACTAGCAAGCGTTTGTGCACCAGAGTGAATTATGGAAAGTATGGAAATCACTTTCCAATGGCAATGTGACAACAAAACCAAACCTAGCACACTAGGTTAGCAACTGGAGAAAAAAAAAAAGAACGAAAAGACGGAAAGGAGGAAGAAAGAAAAGAGAACAGTGAAAAAAAAAACAAAGGAGGAGGAAGAAAGAAAGGAAGGAAGGATCTAAGAAAGAAAAATGAAAGAAAGGAAGGAAAGAAAGAAAGAAAGAGAACAAGAAAAGAAAAAGGAAGAAACGAAAGAATGAAGGAAGAAAAGAAAGAAAAACAAAGAAAGAAAAGCAAGAAAGAGACCAACTGAGTAAAATTGAAAGTATGAACCGCGGTTCAACAAACAGAAGAAATTGCAAGAGTGCCAAAGCTGCAGTCCCTTTAGTTTGCCTTCTTTTGTCTTATCTTCTAAAAGTGCCATTCTACACTCATTAACTTGAAACACGCTTGTAGAACTCTGTACACAGTTTATCAAGTCTGCTTCAATATTCTGATACTTACTGGTGAGAAGCACTTTCATGGAAGCAAATAGAACAAGATGCAAAGCATATAAACGCATTCCCACTTTATCTTGAATACGCGTGAGATATT
>JADBJO010017930.1:0-2500 GCA_016801955.1 Conus betulinus | reverse complement strand
GTCCGTGAAAACATGGCAGCGAAGAACTGAAAGCTGGCGTATGCACAGAGCAAAAACTTTCTGGCTCCACAGGCTGCTGCGATCAGCTTGGAGAAATCAGAAGATCAGCAGCCAGTGGATGATGGCAGATGGTGTGTACATCCCCAAAGAGCACAACTCAAGTGACATCAGCCAGTTCAGGCCAATATCACTACTGAACGTCGAAGGGAAAATCTTCTTCTCTGTCATGGAAGCAAGGCTGGCCAAGTACCTCATGGAAAACAAGTACTTGGACGTGTCAGTCCAGAAAGGTGGCATTCCAGGTGTGGCTGGCTGTGTAGAACACCGCCACAATGATCTGGGACGCAATCCAAAGAGCAAAACAGAAAAGAGAGACCTGGACGTAGTGTGTGGCTGACCTGGCAAACGCATATGGATCTGTACCCCATGAGATGATACAGTTGGCTCTTAAGATGCACCATGTGCCAAAGAACATCCGCGACATGCTCAAGAAGTACTTCAATGGCTTCTCAATGCGCTTCTCCACCAAAGAGTACACAAACAGACTGGATCAACTTGGAAGTGGGCATTGCAATGGGCTGTGCCATTTCCCCAATACTGTTCGTGTTGGCAATGGAAGTCATCTTGAAAGCAGCAACAAGCAACGCAAGACAAACAGACCTTGGCGACGGATACAAGATGTCCCCTCTCAAGGCCTTCATGGATGACACTACAGTGATTTCATCCAGAGAAGACGAGACACGTCACGTGCTGGAGAGGCTGAACGAAATAGTTGCCTCATCCAGAATGAAGTTCAAGCCAAAGAAGTCATGGAGTCTCTCACCCAGGAAAGGAAAAGTGGCCGAATCTGTGGTCTTCAGTGTTGCCAACCAGACCATTCCAACAGTAACAGAAGAGCCAGTCAAGAGCCTTGAAAGATGGTATGATGATACGCTGAAAGACACACAAAGAGCAAAAGAAACCAAACAGATGTCGGAAGAAGGCTTGGAGACCATTGACCAGTGTGGGCTCCCTGGCAAATACAAGGTCTGGTGTCTGCAGTTCATGCTGATACCAAAGCTCCTATGGCCTCTGATGATATACGACATCTGCACCAGCATAGTGGAGGCAATGGAATCCAAAATCAACAAGTTCACAAGGAAATGGCTTGGTGTCCCACCCTGTCTGACTGACATAGCGCTATACTGTCGCCAAGCAAAGCTGAAACTACCACTGAAATCCATCCTGGAGGAATATAAAGCAGGAAATCAGACTTCAAAGCATGCTGGGAGACTCAGGAGACAAGGTGGTTGAAGCAATCAAGCCCCAGCTGAAGACAGGCAGAAAATGGAAAGTTCAAGAGGCGATGGATTCTGCAAAAGAAAGTCTCAAGATCAGAGAAATAACAGGACACACACAGACCAACAGACAAGGACTGGGGGTGACCAAAATTGAATGGTGGTCAAAGGCCAAAGGAAAAGCAAAAAGAGACATGATGATTTCAGGAGATGAGAAAAGAAGAAGACCAAAAAAGACTCCAAAAAGCAGTCCAGCAGAGCCAGCAAGGGCAATGGACAACGTGGGAGAATGCACTCCAAGAAGTCTCACTTGGAATGACATTTGGCACATGGCCCCTCTCAGGATCAGCTTCATTCTCAGATCTGCATATGACCTTCTGCCCTCAAATGCAAACCTGGTGAAGTGGGGAAAAACAGACGATCCTTCATGCCCCCTTTGCCATGAAAAACAAACAGTGGAGCATGTCCTAAGCTCATGTAAAGTAGCCCTGGCTCAAGGAAGGTACACATGGAGGCACAACCAAGTGCTCAAAGAGATTGTACAAGTAGTCTGGGCTAGTACCAACACCACAAAAGGAAAAATCAGGACTCCAAAAGCACCCGCAACATTCTTCACGGCAGGAGGCAGCGAATCATGGCCAAGAACAACAGTGCCACTCACAACATGCAGGCAGAGTCTGCTGGACGGGGCAGATGACTGGGAGTGCACTGCAGACCTCCCAGAATGGAATAGTCACCCAGAGAGTATCAGCAAGAGTGGCATGAGACCAGACATAGTAGTACACTCTCAGTCAACCAAACAGCTGATCATGATCGAGCTCACGGTGCCATATGAGAACAGAATGGAGGCAGCTCAAATCTACAAGTTAGTGCGCGAGTCATTAAGTGGAAATGAGCATGTCCAGAAGGGCATGGGTTCGAATCCCAGCCATGGCTCATCCCAAGATGGGAAAAAAGGGGGCAGCAGAGGGACATCCGGAGTCATGAACCGGGTGTGGCCCACCCCCCTAGAGTGTCAGGAGATAAGGGCCGAAACACTCGCTTGAAGGGGGCTTCTCTTCTGAGGACTCTCTGCTGCCACGCTCTCCACGAGTTTCTTTCTACTGATGCATGGGTAAACCATTGACTTCCGGGAATAGGCCGGAGGACGTCCGGGAAAGACCGGAGGACACTGGGAAAGACCAGAACCAAGGGCTCTGTGGGCTGGCTCCCCACTTTGCCTT
>JADBJO010017929.1:30512-36453 GCA_016801955.1 Conus betulinus | reverse complement strand
CACACACACACAAACACACAACACACACACCACACACAACACCATACACACACACACACACACAAGTGTGCTCATGCCGCTCTTGCGCACGTAGGCAGGCACGCAGGCAGGCAAGCAGAGAGCCGAGAAGAGAGAGAGAGATGCGAGAGAGGGAGAGAGAGAGGAGAGGAGAGAGAGAGAGGAGAGGAGGGAGAGAGGAGAGTTGGAGACGAGCGAGAGAGAGCGACTGAGAGGAGAACAAATACACAACACATACCCACAAAATATTCAAAGATTTCCGCTCTCTCTGTCTTCTGTATCTTTGTCTCTGTCTCTGTCTCTGTCCTTGTCTCTGTCTCTCCTCTCTCTTCTCCTCTTCACGCACTAACAAACACAAACACACACCACACACACCCACACACACACACACACACACACACACACACAAACTCTCTACAAACACACACACACACCACACACACACACAACACCAACAACACAAACACACACAACACACACCACAAAAAACACGCAAAACAACACACACACACACTCACAAACAAACACACCACACACACACACACACAAACATATATATTCACCACAACACACGCACGCAAGCCACCACACCGGACACAAAAACACACACACACACACACACAACACACACACCACACAACGACAACCCAAACACACACAAACCACACACACACACACACACTACACAACACACACACGCAGTGGGGTTTGCTGGTGTGGTGTGTGTGTGTGTGTGTGTGTGGTGTGTGTGTGGGGTGTGTGTGTGTGTGTGTGGTGTGTGTGTGTGTGTGTGTGTGTGTGTGTGTGTGACAGACAGACAGACAGACAGACAGAGATGCAGACAGACACACAATCAGGCAAACAGACTGACACACGGGCAAGACGGGAGCAGCGAGAGAGAGAGGAGAGACAGACAGACAGACAGGACAGACAGACAGACAGACAGACAGACAGACAAAGACAGAGACAGACAGACAGACAGACAGACAGACAGAGCTTCTTCCATCGTGAGAGGATGCGAGGAATGCCGTGGAAATTAAAGAAAAGTCATGCATAAAAGATGGCCCATAGAACAAGCACGGCAGAAAATGAAAAGGAGACAATGTCACGCGCGACTTCAATTATAATGCAAAAATTACGTTACGCAGAGAAAAGGTGAGGTAAAAAGGAAACAAAAGCCAGGAACAAAGAAATGACCGAAAAGAAAGTCTGAAGGAGGATGAGGAGATAAAAAAGAAAGGAAAAAGAAAGCAAGCAAAATAAATCTGAGTGCAAAAAAAAAAAAAAAAAAAAAAAAAAAAAAAAAAAAAAAAAGCCGAAAAGAGGCGAAGCATAAATCGTTTGACGGCTTATCTCAGCACTTCTCTGAAAATATGATGTTGACGACAGTGGTGTATGCAATAAGGATTATGATTATAACGTTGATACTTGTACACGATGAAGATATAACTAAGACAAGTGTAATAAGATAAATGTCTTGGTGTTTCAATTAATCGAACTGCCAAAGCTAAGTGATAACTCGTTCATTTTCATTGTCCTATTTGTTTGTGTCTTGCCTGAAGAAGACTGCAGAGGTCGAAACGCGTCGTGTTTTGTCCTGTGACTCATTTCCACGTTTCTCTGGGCGGTTCGCTAACATTTATTTAAGAGTTGCCGGACAATTGATGACATAATTAAGGTTACGCCAGTGAAAATCGATTAATCGGTCATCTTAAAACTGAGCCAATAGATCCTTCGTCAAGATGTGTGTTGTAAGATAAATCTACACGCATGTGCATGTGCACAAGAGAGAGACTGACAGGCAAACAGACAGACAGACAGACAGACAGACAGTAGACGAAATGTTCAGAGAAAGTCTTCATTTCAGTCAAAGGTTTTATCCATTTCTCTTAACCTTCATCCTAACTGCATATAGCAGTAACAGAACAATCAGCGTCACAATGGTATCCGACATCACACTCACCAGTTTTACGTAATGAGTGTCTGTGTCGTTTTCAGACTGTACTCTTCTTTACACATAGCGAAACAGATATAGTGGAGACTACTAAACCAATTTGCACTGATGCAGGCTACAGAGCGGTTGGTTTGCAACACATAAACAACGTCAAAACTCTTTCACTGCACCTGCGTAGTGGACTGTGGAAGTATGAGACTACCCAGCGTGTACCAGAATATTGGGAGAGGATATGGGCTCCGCTGAGCACTTACTTACCACAGCCCCACTGACATGCCGTTAGACACACTCGGATAGCAACACCACGACGATCGTAACATTCCTGTGGTTTGATACAGTTACGAAAATAAAGTTGTGCTGTTTAAAAATCAGTAGCTAAAAGAATCTTCTTTTCTTCACGGCGGAGGGGAAGGGGGGGTGGGGGGTATGTTATATAGTGTTTTAGAGAGCAAAATTTTAATTGCATCGTGTGGCCAGAGTCCCCATGAATTCTCTGACAGCGGCGACCTCAACGCGAACTCACCGAGGGCATAGACGCGGACAACCAGTTGAAACTGAGGTCACCATGCAAACAGGGCAATAAGGGCCACAGAATGTGATAGGGTCTGTATGCTAATTAATTAAATGAGGGCGATCATGATCAAGATGATCCTATAGGGTTCCATTCAGCTCCAAGCATCATGCAACATGGGGCTGTACTGTACGTTTACTTTCTTTCATTTTATATCCCGGCTTCGACCAGGCCCGAGAGATACAAGCATCCTTAGTGGGTGTCAGGAAATGTGAGTAGCACTGTAAGAGACGCGTCCACCACGTGGACGAAAATCGATGGCGTGGTTCCAGATGGATCCCATAGCAAACTACTCAGGGTAGGAGCTAGTTCTGTGCCGAAACATCCTCAAGAATAAACGGCTCGAATGGACATTGAACCAACGGGGAATCCTCAACGTTTACCACTACACCACAGTTGCTTGCTGGGTTTTTTTTTTTTTTTTTTTTTTTTTTTTTTTTATAATAAAGTTTTTGATTTACAAGATAAAAAGGAGCAATAAGAACAAGAACTTAACCGAATGTTAATTAAACTTTCTCAAATCGCTACACGATTTGCAAACTTTAATTAATTTTCGATTAAGTTCTTGTCCTTATTGTTCCTTTGACCTTGTTGTTTGTTTTTTTATTTATTTTTTATTGTCATGATTATTTAGTATATATACACACACACACACACCACACACACACACACACACACACACACACACACACATATATATATATATATATATATATATATATATATATATAGATATTTATATATATATATATATATATATATATATATGTATTAGTGTGTGTGTGTGTGTGTGTGTGTGTGTGTGTGAGAGAGAGAGAGAGAGGAGAGGACGGGAGACGGAGGGAGGGAGCGTGTGAGAGAGGGTAGGAGATGAGAGTGTGAGAGAGGAGAGAGAGAGAGAGAGAGGAGAGAGAGAGAGAGAGAGAGAGAGAGAGAGAGAGAGAGAGGAGGAGGGAGAGAGAGAGAGAGAGAAGTAAAACAAACAAAGAACAAGGATCAACAACAACAAAATCACGTCAGTCTTATAGCTTGTCGTCTGTCATTTCTACAATCCTCTGATGGAAATTTGAGTACATGCCAAACACACCTCCGCAATATGAGCACTTTCTATAGTCTATACAGCAATCATGAGTTAAACAAACAAAACCAAAGAGCAAAGGATCACCTGAGATCATTTCCAATTAAGAAAAAGGTATTCAAATCAAAGAGTGTAAAATTCTGTAGACATAAATGAATAATCCCATAAAAGTTGTAAGTAGTAACTCCACACAGCTTTATTGCAATCGAACTTTATACGGTATTTTCCGAAGTGCGTGTGTGGGAAGGGGATGTGTGTGTGTCTGTGTGTCTGTGTGTCTGTGTGTGCGTGCGTGTGTGTGTGTGTTCTATGATAGGAAAATTGCATTTTGAATACAGCTGGTTTCTCCCTGTCTGGTCTTTTGTTCTTTCTTATTTCAGTTGTACATCTTTGTGTTTATGTTGTTTGTTCCTTGATACGTCATTTTTGTTACTTTCCCCTCTCTTGTTTTGTGCAGATGACGAAAGTGAGATTACTAATTATAATTATAGTATAATGACTACCAGACTAAACAGGTCACTCAGTTAAAGAAGGCTATTCACTGTGTGCGTAGCTTTCGTCGGCAGTCCGGCCGATTTCTTCAGCGCAACTGCTGGGTTGAGAACTGGATTCAGTGCGCGCACCGCCGTGAGCGAACTCACGACAGTGCGACCTGAATGAGTGAGGAGGAGTACACGTACATAGTACTTCTATATATCAATATCTTTGTCACATTTTGCCTCTTGTTGACTGAAAGTGAACAATATAAGAATGCCTCGTGCACATTCTGTTGACTTTAATACATTCTGACACAGACAATTAAAGGGGAGAGATCATGAGACCGAGTTTGAGAAAGGGGGGGGAGGGCGGTGCGGAGGTGGAGTGGGGGGGGGGGGAGGCTGAGGAGATGAGAATTCACTGTGATTCATTCATTCATCCAATCATTCATCCATTCCTGAAAACGTTTTGGAAAATGTTTCAGCAGAGGCCTTGGGATTAAAAAAAAAACAAACAGAAAAAAAAGAAGAAAAAAAAAAAAGCATGACGCCAAACCGCGCTATTGTGAGAAAACAAAACTTGATCAATACGTTTCGTGTCAACTTTGTCACAAAAAATGAAAGAAGAAAAAAGAAAAAAAAGAGTATAGCGAAACCATCGCGTGCACTGTCATTTGATTTGTCCCGGAGGAGTTACTGAACCAAGGAAAATAGGCTTTTGGTATAGCAACGCCGCTCTGGTCTTTCACAATATTTCATCATCTTTCTGATTTCCATTATGAATATTGCAACGTTTGCACACGTCCTCTCTCCTCTCTCTCTCTCTCTCTCTCTCTCTCTCTCTCTCTCTCTCTCTCTCTCTCTCTCTCTCCTCTCTCTCTCTCTCTCTCTCTCTCTCTGGCAGAGGCCTACATGAATAAAAGCACCATTCATTCATCCATTCATTCATTTACGCGTCATTCCTTCCTTCCTTCCTTCACTCAGTCATTACCTGTCTGTCTGTCTGCATGCCTGTCTCTCTCTCTGTCTCTGTCTCTCTCTCTCACACACACTCTCCGCTCTCTCTCTCTCTCTCTCTCTCTCTCTCTCTCTCTCTCTCTCTCTCTCTCTATCTCTCTCTCTCTAACTCAATACCGTGTGAATAATATATGATTAAGCAGCATCCCACATACCGCTGCTCCGTTCCTGGTCCTCTTTTCGCTGATCAAATGCCACAGCAGTAATTTTCTGTCTGTGTGCGTGCGGGCGGACAGAGAGAGACAGAGACAGAGAGACAGGGGGAGGGAGGGGGATAGAGAGAGACAGAAACAGAGACAGACAGACTGACAAGCAGAGAAAAAGACAGACAGGCGGACAGAAACAGACAGACGTACAAAAAGGCAGACAGACAGACAGAGAGATAGATGGCCATACAGTAAAGAGAGAGAGAGAGAGACAGAGACAGAGAGACAGAGGCAGACAAACATACAGGACATATAAAAATTAAGAGGGGGGGGGGAGAGAAAGAAGAGAGAGAGGGAGGGGCAGGGACAGAGACAGAGAGAGAGAGAGAGAGAGAGAGAGGGAGAGAGACGGAGAGAGGGGGGAGAGGTAGCAATGAGCGAATGAACAAAACGAGAGAAAGAGAAAGGGGGAGGGAGGGAGAGAGAGTGGGGGGAGGGAAAAGGAGAGAGAGAGAGAGAGCGAGGAGGAGGGGAGGGATGAAGGAGGAAGGGAGAGAGAGAGAGACGGACAGATACACAGATAAGTATAAAAACTAAGAGAGAGAGAGAGAGAGAGAGAGAGAGAGAGAGAGAGAGAGAGAGAGAGGCGTCGGAGCATGAAAGTGGAAGACTAGGATCTCA
>JADBJO010017929.1:20000-24364 GCA_016801955.1 Conus betulinus | reverse complement strand
AATTATGCAACCTTGACATAATGTTCAAAACACAGACAACAGCACTGTAATAGAAACTCACTATCCATGCACACTATTCTCCCTCTCTCTCTCTCTCTCTCTCTCTCTCTCTCTCTCCCCCCCCCCCCCCCCCCCCCCCCCCATTATTTCTCATTTTTCATTTACATAGCATTTGCTCCGAAACTCACTGCCTCGTGGGGTTTTTAAATGAGTGTGTGTGTGTGTGTGTGTGTGTGTGTGTGTGTGTGTGTGTGTGTGTGTGTGTGTGATTGTGAGGGGGGGGGGGGGAGGGGTACATGACTGGGGTAGAGGGAGGTGGTCTTATGAAAGTAAGTATTTGTAATAAGATCACACAGTCGTGGTCCAGAAAGTATGTTTTAAAGAGTAACATTTTTCTGTTTCATGCCCCCCCCCCCCTCCTTTTCTCTCTCTCTCTCTCTCTCTCTCTCTCCTCTCTCTCTCTCTCTCTCTCTCTCTCTCTCTCTCTCTCTCTCTCTCTCTTCCCCTTATTCTTCTTTATTCATCTCGCGTTCTCATTGTCAGTGAGTCCATTTTTTCTCTCTTCTTTTCTTTGCATGGATTTAGGGCTCTTGCCTGTTCCTGAGGAACTGTCGTCTCACCCAAACACGCCTTGACCCAATCATTACTGACATACTCAAGTATTTGGCCAGTTTTTTGCTCCTATATTTGGACAAACCGAGCAGGCAAAGGCCTGGAACCACATGTTTGTGGACAATTCCTAATGACCCAGTAACGATAGTGATAACTTTTGTATCAAACCCTGCCTCACTCAATGAAAAACAAAGAGCATGTATTTTTGAAACTTTTCTTCTTAGCATAACATAAAGAAGAAATGGATCAAAGCGGCTGGAAATTTCGACAATGAAGCCTTTGAGTTGCTATAATCGATGAGACAAAGGTCAAGATTTACACTGATTTGCGTTGTTGTAAAGGGGAACAATGCAGTTGTGAAACACTTCAGCAAATTCAATCACCACATGTTTTTGAAGTTCCTTTTTGACTATGTCCACACACCTATCATGCCTCTGAGTGTACAGGCCTTTCTAAGGCCCGACAACCATTCAGAGCATGCGAAACTGTGTCTGTGTGAAATGCACAAAGAGAACAATGGTTTAGATACATGTGTGGGTAGTATGTATGAAACACGGCGTTAGTTTCGAGCAGTTGGAGCCGTCCTTTTGAAATAAATCTGGTCAGGTGGTCGTTTATGTTGGGGTTGACGAGATGGCCAGCTGACTGCTTCATGTCTGCTGATGGAGTGCTGTCGCGGAAAAGTCTTCCCTGTTGTTGAAGGCCTTGAACGTGCTGCAGATCCTTGTCCATCTCCATTCTCTTGATGGCGCTGAATAGCTGATTGGGGTTGGTGCAGCGGAGCCGAACAATACCATTCTCTGATGCTTGAAGCACGATTCCAAATAAGTCGCCTTGCTCATCGTATTCGGGTTTCAACTCAAGGCGCACGCACAATTCGTTCAGTTCTACGAACGAAGAACGGGACCAATTGGTTCTGCTATTTTTCCTTAGGTGTCCTTCATTGTCTGTTGCGTAGCCTACAAAATTTTCTTCATCTTGTTCTGCTCTGGGGATTTTCCTTTTCTCCACGTGAAGATGAAAGCTGTTGCGTGCAACCAAATCTGACATGCTGATCGTCACTGTTTAACACAGATAATAGGAAGGACACTCGTTTTGCGTAGTGCATTGTACTGGGTTTCAGGAGTCCTCGTCCACCTTCATTTTCTGGGTAAGAACATGTGAGCCCGATTGGTAGACGTGTTGAACTTGAGATGGGATCGAACAAATTCAACTATTTGATCTTCTAATGTTTTCAGTTGCTTTTCCGAAAACTTCAGGTTACTGTAGTAAAAGTTTAGTTTTGATGAAGCAATCACATTCACGGCGTCGATTTTCTTGCACAACGATGGTGGAGAAATCGATTTGTTTTTCCAACACTGCCTGGAATTCTTCAAAAATATGTGAGATCTGGTCTTTGTCCGATGTTCGTATCAAATTGATCTGAAAGCCAAGGTACGAGTATGGTCTGTCTTTTTCTAACTTTGGTAGATCTTGTAGAGAAATCTGACCGTGTTCTGTTCTGTCTCTAGTCGTCCTAGTATTCCCAGAGCGTTGTCCATGAATGGTAGCTCACTTTGTGGGTTTCACTTTTATTCCAGTGTAGTTGAGGAAGATCTACATACATACATACATACATACATACATACACACACACACACACACACACACACACACACACACACACACACCACACACACACACACATGCGTACATACATTCGTACATATATACACACATACTTATATACCTGTACAGGTTTGTACTCTCTCTCTCTTTAAAGGTCTTCTCTCTCTCTCTCTCTCTCTCTCTCTCTCTCTCTCTCTCTCTCTCTCTCTCTCTCTCTCTCTCTCTGGAAACAAACCCGTCCATATGCATGGATACACACAAGAATTGAATAAAACGAAAGCAGTCTTGTTGAAACACGTCGACCAATATAACCGCACACGAATACAAAATGTCCATTAGAAGTAGCCACGAAATAACGATGTATATGACATACATTCATATAAAGGAATTTGGATTTCAATTAAACATCTCCTCGGTTCATAAAATCAATGGACAGGGGAATAAAACTTTTTTAAATCTGACACTTCTTCATTTACCGATCGATATCTTCGTCCTGACTGAAGAAGGTCATACTGATTTGCAAGAACGTGGGTCTGGTCACACGCAATCTTCTTCGCTTTACAACAACACGGCACCTGTACAGCTCACTCAGACTTTTTTTGTCTCTCACCAACGATTTTTCCTCCCACGTTCACCACTTTCTCAAGCACATTTCTGCTCTTCACAGTCAACCCACCATACCAACACATAATGAGAAAGTTAAAACAGATTCCAAGAAGCATGAATAAATGTCCGAAGAATGTCAGTATTCACATGAAATGATCGCAGCTTGCGAAGACAATATAATCTGGTTTGACATTTTTTGTGGACATACTCAACATGGGATTTAAAATTCAGCTTATTATCTATAAAAGTTCCTAAATATTTGTATGATTCAACACGTTCTACTTCAGCACCTTTGATAAAAAGTGGTGGTACAGCTTTTGGATTCTTTCTAAAATCAATCAACATTTCTTTCGTTTTTGTTACATTCAGATCAAGATAGTTATGATCGCACCAGTCAACAAATCTTTGAACCTCCTTGAAGTAAACAGAATCAGAGTTGGAAAGATCCACAAGTGCTGAGTCATCTGAATATTTAATGTACAAAGTTGAATCACTTCCTGAACAATCATTTGTGTACAGAGTAAAAAGCACTGGTGATAAAACAGTACCCTGGGGTGCGCCAGTTGAAATGACTCTGGAAGACGAAACAACACTTTGATATCGAACAGACTGTGTCCTCTGTGTAAGAAAATCAATTATCCAAAGAATGAGCTTGTTACCCACATTTATGTTAATGAGTTTCTTTGCCATCAGATGTGGTTGTATGGTGTTGAATGCTGATGAGAAATCAATAAAGAGAATGCGTACAAAGGAGGCAGGTTTTTCGAGGTGTGAAAAAGCATGATGGAGAAGTGTGAGTGTGGCATCATCTGTTGATCTGTTCTGTTGGTATGCGAACTGAAACGGGTCTTGGTACTGTGTAGTATCTTTTAAAACACATAACAGAGACAATTCTTTCAAGACATTTCATTGCAACAGATGAGGGCAACTGGTCGGTATCATTTAAACAGCTTGGGTTGCGTTTTTTGGGAACAGGACATACAGTGGCATTTTTCCATATAAAACAGGAATTATACATTCTCTAAGTGACCAGGTAAACAAACGACTGTAAACATAGGAGAGCTGAGAAGCACACACCTTCAACAATTTTCCACAGATATTATCAGGGCCCATTGCCTTTCTTTCATTTATTTAAACGTTGAAAAAAGACTGAACATCATTTTCCTCAATCACAACAGAATCACTTCCATCAACATCGTTTTTAACATTGCTTTGGAGTTCTTCCTTCACTTCCTTTAATTCTTTACTAAAATCTTTATCATCAAATCTACAGTAAAAATCGTTCAGCTTTTCTGCAAATTGCTTCTGTTCTTTTGCTGTTTTTTTGTTACTAATATTTTGGTTTGAACATTTTCCTGAACCTGATAAAACCTTTATTCCTTTCCATGCATCTCGCATATTTCCATTCTGGAACATGTTTTCAACTTTTCTCTTGTAAGCTCTCTTTTGATTCTTCAATCTCCTGTTTGCAGTTTCTTTTGTACAACCTCATCGGTGGCTTCGTTAATGTCAAAACTAGAATTCAAAAACAAATTCCA
>JADBJO010017929.1:7500-10000 GCA_016801955.1 Conus betulinus | reverse complement strand
TAATGTGAAAGCGTTGAAGGCAGAGTACCTTAATCGGGAGATGAAGAAGAAGAAGAAGAAGAAGAAGAAATGAAGGCTGCTAGATCAGCGAACGAACAGAACCACCCACACAACAACGCAGAAGCAACACACTTCCACACAAAATAAAAGTAACAACCAGCAGCCATTTTCGGAAGGATTCTTCTTCTTTTGTTCAGCATGACGCAAGCTGGCTTCTCTTGAATGTTGTGATTGCTTTAAACTGCGAGAGGAAAGCAAGGGAGTACCTGGGACACAGGGAAAGGACACACCACTTTCTGTTCATTGCTGACGTAGCGAACGTTCACACATTTTTCAACAGGATTCGATGGTGAAACCCAGCCGTCCTCACAGCCTGCTTGTCTTTGATGCTGGCGGAAGACAGGGCGTTATTAAGCCGCCAGGTACTGGCTTCAGGGATGAACGGGTCTGAAGGAGACAGCGCGTGAGGAACGGGAGAACAGGAAGGTGATAATGAAGCAGAGACGGACGTGGGTAGCCAGGGCTAGCTCTTAGTGCCGCCTTCAGGAGAAACGGGAAGAGAGCAGAGGGAAGTGGGAAGTGTCTGGCCTTTGTGGACGCTGTGTGATGCCATTCGGATGTTGTCAGAGTGTCCAAAGGTTTTGCCGTGGAGAAAAATACAAGGCAGGATGCTGCTGCTGCTGATGATTAGCGTTTGATTTGAGGGAGAATTTATCAAAGACCAGCCTACAACTCATATTCCCCATCACTGTCCGAATGTATAATATCACACAATGTTCTAAAAAGACTTGAAATTGAAAGAAACTACTACTACTACTACTACTGCTGCTGCTGCTGCTGCTGCTGCTACACCGCGTGCGCGCGCGCGCGCGCGCGCGCGCGCGCGCACACACACACACACACACACACACACACACACACACGTACATACACTACACACACGCGCGCGCGCATACATGCATGCATACTCAAACGCAAACACACACACACACGCACGCACGCACACATGCGTGCATGCTCTGCATGCTGCTCACTCTCTCTCTCTCTCTCTCTCTCTCTCTCTCTCTCTCTCTCTCACACACTCACACACACACACACACACACACACACACACACACACACACATGCGTGCACACACACACCCACACACGCACACACACACACACACACACACACTGTCACATGTCACAGTCTCTAAAGAATTCTCTTCCACCTCATCCCCTATCTTCTCCCCTCCTAGACTCAGTCTCCATCCCCCACCCACCCCCCATCATTTTACGCAACCCACCCAGCTTACCATCCAGAACTAAAACTAGTTTCACAGCGGAGCCCAAGGCTTTACACAGAGAGAAGACAAACCCGAACTAACCAATCAAAAAACCGCAAGTGGAGATGGAAGGATATGGGGAGGTGGTGGGGAGGGGGGGGGGGGGGGG
Source organism: Conus betulinus (assembly GCA_016801955.1). Lineage (NCBI taxonomy): Eukaryota > Metazoa > Mollusca > Gastropoda > Neogastropoda > Conidae > Conus > Conus betulinus. The sequence goes on along the minus strand of JADBJO010017929.1, from coordinate 8,564 downwards.
TGGAGGAGGACAGGGGGAATAACCAGGCATCAATGGCCACACCTGACTGACAAGTCCTTCGTTGTTGCCCATAGCCTGTGTCTTTGATGCGAGTGGCAGACATGATTTCATCAACGAACAAGCCTGTGATGTTTTAGGGGGGGAGGCAGTCGAGTAAAGGTAAAAGGAAATTGGTGCAGAAGACTTTGGGGGATGGGTAGGGATGTGAAGGTAGATTTCAGCAGTCACCAGCCTCAGGCTGGAGCTGGGGCCAGACAAGCTTCACAAAGTCATCTTTGGTAGCTGTAACACACCCTCACCCACCCACCCACCCACCCACCCGGGCATTTTTCATGTGCTTGAATAGGACAAGGAGTTGTATTAAAGATTTGTAAAATTTAGATAATTTCTGAGGGATGAAGAGGAGGATGCGTTTTAATTACTTCCCCCTCCTCCTCCTCCTTCTTCTTGTTTCTCTATGTTTGTCTGTATCTGTGTCTGCCTGTGTCTGTCTCTGTGTGCGTCTGTCTCTCTCTGTCTTTGTCTCTATCTCTGTCTCTGCCACTGTCTCTCGCTGTCTCTGTCTTTCTGTCTCTCCGTCTCAGTCTGTCTCTGTCTCTCTCTCTCTCTTATGAGATTACACAATGTCCTGAAAAAAAACTTTGAGGAAAAATTGTTACTAGTACTACTGCTGCCTCCCCCCACCCACCCCCCACCCCAAACAAGTAATAATCTTACTATCACGACTACATCTGTTTCTGCTGATACTCCTCATGCTCCTCCTACTAAAATTGCTGCTGCTGCCACTGCTATTCCTGCTACTACTATTGTCACTGGTACTATCGCCACTAATAATCTTGATGCTGTTGCTGATGCCGGTGCTACTGCTACTACTGCTGCTGCTGCTACTACTACCACACCCAACCCCACTCCCCGCACACGCATACTTATACATGCATTCTCTTTCTCTCTCTCTCTCTCTCTGAAATCTTCGTCTCTTTTTATATCAGGCATGCAAGGCGAGAGCAGTCGTTATGTATGTATACTGACTGACTGAAACCAATTTATTGTCAGATTAACTCAAA
>JADBJO010017929.1:0-2500 GCA_016801955.1 Conus betulinus | reverse complement strand
TCGTAGTTGTAAAAAGTTTAAATCTGACAAACGTAAAGATTTTGTTCAGCATCATCGAAAATATTACAAGTCTTTTATTAAAAAGAAAAAGGGGCTGTTTTTTAAACGTGAAAAAGCTAACAGACTGGCTTCTTTCGGTAAAGATAGTAAGGGGTTTGGGAGAGTAAGAGAAGTATGTCAGGCGGAAAAAAAAAAAAGTCTCAAGTTTGCCCTGATATATCAGATCAACAATGGTACCATCATTTCAAAAGCCTGTTCAATGTGCAGAAGATCAAAGTACATGATTATAGCACCGAAAATGTTAATACTGATTGTAATGAATTGAACTTACCTATAAATGAGAGTGAAGTACTTCAAGCTATTAATTCTTTAAAGAAAGGAAAAGGCGTGTGGAATTGATGAAATCACTGCAGAAATGCTGAAATTAAGTAGCAACTTTTCGGTCGTCTTCTTAACTAAACTATTCAATGCACTATTTGACAGAGGTTCGTATCCAGAAGAATGGACTAAAGCAATTATAGTTCCAATTTTTAAAAAAAAGGTGACAAAACAGTAACTGACAATTACAGGGGGGTTTCGCTATTAAGCTTAGTTAGTAAATGCTACTGTACGATTCTGAATAGGAGACTAGTAAAATGGATCGAAGAGAACAGAAAAAACTGACAGAATCTCAGGCTGGGTTTAGAAAGGGTTACTCTACAGTCGACCATATTTTTACTTTAAATGCTATTATAGAAAAGTTTTTCAAAAAGGGGTGGCAAACTCTATGCATGTTTTGTAGACCTAAGAAAAGCATTTGATTCAGTCCAACATGAACCACTATTTGAAATTTTGCGTACAACTGGCATACATGGCAAATTTATGACAGCAGTCACAGCGATTTACGAGTCAATTGTTTCATGTGTGAGAATTGGAGATCGTCTTACGGAGTTTTTTTAGTTGTCCGGTAGGATTGAGACAGGGTTGTATACTTAGTCCAGAACTTTTTTTTCTATTTTTATAAATGAAATTGCTGCACATGTAGATGGTAGCGGTATGCATGGCATTCAGTTGTTACCTGGTTTGGTTGAACTATTCCTTCTGTTGTTTGCCGATGATATTGTTCTTTTATCCGATACTGCCAGGGGTCTTCAAAACCAAATTAATTTATTAAATGAAGCTTGCAAAAGATTGTTTTTAAATATAAATAAAGATAAGACCAAAGTGATGGTTTTTCGAAAAGGCGGGTTTTTAGGTAAAAATGATAAATGGACTTTAAACGGATCTATCCTGGAAGTGGTAAACGAGTATAATTACTTGGGTTTTGTTTTTTACAACGAAAATGAGTATTTGTAAAGGTGTGTGATGCCTTGGCGGCAAAGGGTAGAAGAGCATGTATGAATTGTAAAAACATATTAGCAGTCTCCATGATATATCTAAATCCTGCTTCTTTAAAATTTTTGACACACAAGTTCAACCTGTCATTACGTATGCTGCAGAATTGTGGGGGGGCTAAACAGATTGGAAAACATTGAAAAAAATTCATACATTTGCATGCAAACGTTTCTTGAAAGTACCATTAAAATTACCAAACAAAATGTGTGTATGTGAACTGGGTAGATATCCACTATATATTAACAGTTCTGTGAGATGCATAAAATACTGGCTAAAGATTTTGAAGATGGATGAGTCAAGGCTACCACGATTAGCATATATTATGTTAAAAAAAACTTGGATGAAAAAGGTAAAGCATGTTGGGCAAGTTCGATTAAAAATACCTTGTTTCGTTTAGGATTTGGATATGCCTGGGTTAACCAAGGTGTTGATGTGAAATTTCTTTTGTATCATTGTTCAAGCAACGTTTGAAAGATAATTATCTACAGGAATGGGATAGCTCAGTAATGAACAATGACATATATAGCACGTACCGGCTATTTAAAAATGTGTTTGAAAGCGAACAATATTTTCAATATCTTGATATCAGATGCTTTCGTGATGGTTTTGTTAAACTAAGAACCGGGTACTTCCAATAAACGGTTCCTCTTTTAGGACTACTTTCAGTGAAACGCTAAACTTTTTGTGTCCTTTCTGCAAGGTAATAGAAAATGAAAAACCATTTTATTCATGTTTGTCCTCTATATGATGATATTAGAAAGAAGTATTTGTCTGGAATTGATCAGCACTATACTAGTATTCTGATGAACAAATCCATGAAACTGACTCGAAATCTAGCTTCGTTCATCTTTTATGCAACTCGACAAAGAGGGCTGTTGGTCGAAAGTCATGAAGGATGATTACACGGTGATAACTATAAAAGTTTAGATATGAAAGGAAGTAAAGTTGTATTAATAGTACTAGGGCTGGTGGCCTAAAGATAATAAACCATTGTTCATTGTTCTCTCTCTCTCTCTCTCTCTCTCACACACACACACACACACACACACACAACACACACACACACACACACACACACACACACACCACGCACGCACACACACACACAAAAGCGAAAAACATGGGC
>JADBJO010017928.1:0-32500 GCA_016801955.1 Conus betulinus | reverse complement strand
TCCGTACCACCCTACCACTCCTTCCCACCCCCAACACTTTCTGTGTCCAAGATTGTGTGCCGAGCATTTGAAACACTGAGACCAAAACAGTGATAGCAAGGGGAAGTTCAGTTGTAAAGGAAATGAATTAAGTTGGTTCTAAATACTACCATCTCATTTTGTTTTTCTTTTGGAAAATGGAACGACACAATGGGAAGCAGAAGAGGTTTTAAACCATAACTCCTCTCTATTCTTCCACTTTTTTTTCTTATTTTCAATTGAAAACAAATTCATTCATGCATTTTCCAGGTTGTTTTCACTTTGTTCAATTTTTTTTAAATAATACATCTTCCACACCCCTTCCATCTGTTCACAGTTTGTAGAGTTAAATTGTGTGTCTACTTTTTTCTTTTCAATTTTGCTCTTATTCTTTGGGGAAAGGGTTCCTGAGGTTTCAGTCTTCTTTTTGGTGTGATTGCAGCTTGAGCGGGAACTGGAAGAGGTGAAAAAGAATTCATTTGAGAAAGAGCAGCTGCTGTTGAAGATCACCAAGAACGGTAAGAATCGATGTCATGCCTTTGTAAAATGGAAATTCCTTTATTTTGTGTGTGTGTGAGAGAAACCTGTCAGGGTAGGGTATGAAGGGAGTGATTGCATTGATGAGAATGTTGACTGAGCCAGTGTATATGTTTGCATATGTTTACATACATTTGCATATGCTTGTTTTCTCTCTATATAGGTGTACATGTGTGTGAGTGTGTGTTCATGTGTGTGTGTGTGTGTGTGTGTGTGTGTGTGTGTGTGTCAACCTGATGTATTTTGTAAATTATCTGAAGATGTGTGCAGTTGCATGTATAAACCACCATTGAAACATCCTGAGTACAGACATAAAATGTGATAATATGCGGTACCATTTATTAGGTTTATGTAAATCTTTTTAATTGTTGTTTTTTTATAGGTAAACTTGACATGAGGCTGGTGTTGGCATGTGTACCAGCAAAGGTTGAAGAGTTCACAGTTATATTATTCATTTTTCTATTCTGATGTCAAAAGTTACAGATTTTTCAATATGTTTTTGACATTTTACCCTGTGTGATGTTCATAATCCTTCAATCTTAACATTAGAACCACAGTTAGGACTAATCCAGCGAGGCGTTTGAAAATCAGTAAAATGTGAAACCCACAATTAATATTAAAGTCATTGAAAAAAAATGGAGAATACTAAATCTGCATTATTTCAAAATAGTCTGCTGAAAATTGATGCCACTGCTTTAAAAAAAAAAAAAAAAAAAAAAAAAAAAAAAAAAAAAAAAAATATATATATATATATATATTAGAAAATATTTGAATCAATCCAGTCACTGGAAAGATGACATCAGTGGCTGTTGATTGTGCTGTAGGCTTTAGAGGTAACAAGAACGAATGACAGATTTAGAAAAATAATCAAACCTATAAGCAAAATGAGAATGAAAATTGCTAATGTCTTACATAAGAAATTTTAAGAAAAGTTGTGGGCCAGAATAGTACATTGTGCAGTTGCCAGATATGTTCCTTTTCCAGTTAATTGATTTTTGATGTAGTTGTTAGTAAACTTGAAATTGAATTCCCCATGAAAACCTTATAGGTAAAAATTGACACAGGGCCTTTGGAGATAAATTTTTCTTTTTACCTGGAATACTTGGATCTTAGAAAGAAAGACATACCCTAGAAGTATGTCCATCCCAAATCAAAGTTTAGTCTTTGCTGTTTCTTGCCAGCTGCAAAAAGTCATTGGCTTTTCTCTTTTACATTTTTACTTGCACAATGTTGGTGAAGTGTTGTTAGACTCTTCTCCTCCTCCTTATGCCTTAATCGCGCTCAGAGGATTTATTAAAATTGAAACGTGTGTGTGTGTGTGTGTGTGTGTGTGTGTGTGTGTGTGTGTGTGTGTGTGTAGGTACGTGCATGTGTGCATGCATGTGTGCATGCATGCGTGTGTGTGTTTGTGTGTGTGCATGTGTGTGTGCATGCATGTGTGTGTGTGTGTGTGTGTGTGTGTGTGTGTGTGTGTGTGTGTGTGTGTGTACTTGTGCACGCAGGCATGCACACACGCTCATGTGCCCATGCCATTTTGTGACTAAAAATGTTTTGATCGGAATGTGTTTTTCAGTTTGCAAAGAGAAACTGATGATGCTTTGAGGAAGTAAGCATTTTCCAAATGTAGCTCCTTAATATCTGCAGGCCTCTGTATAACACGAATTCTGTTTACTTTGCTTGCTTTCTCAGTTGTACTGTAGTATTGCAAACTCCTCATGTTTTCCTTTTTTTTTTTTTTTTTACAAAAAAAAAATCATGTCATGCATGACAAGTCTGTGTACCTGTGAATGGGTGTATACGTACAAGCACAAGCTTTCTATGTAAGGTCATCAGAAAGAGAGAGAGAAAAGGAGAAAATTGAAAGACTGACCAGACATATTGTCTCATAGGTAATTTATGTGTACAAAGAAAATGAGAATACATGCAGTTCCATATTAAAAAGAACAAAAACAAATGCCCAACAAAAGAAAGCAGTGTTTTTCTGTAATATTATAGCACTCATGAAAGGCAAAGAGAGAGAGAGAGAGAGAGAGAGAGAGAGAGAGAGAGAGAGAGAGAGAAATAAGTAAAAGGAGAGGGAAGAAAAAGATTGACATCATAACTTTTTTTTTTGTTTAAAACTGATGAAGACAGACTTCCAATTTAATTTTACCCCAACCAAACACACATTGCAAAATGTTTGAACTTGCTGTCTGTTGCTGGTGGTGGTACTGTAGACATGATGCAGTAAACATACTACAGGCAGAGGGCAGCTTAGTATTCTTTGTGTATTTCATTTGATTCTTTCTTAGATTCTGTCATAATTACTTTAACTAAATCTGTGTTAATCTTTGTTTCCTTTCTAACATTGAGTACTGATGGCTTGGATATCGTTAAGGTTTTTCTTTGTTTTGTCATGTTATCATTTTTAATACATCGCTGGTATATAGTAGAAGAAAAGAAAAAGGTGAGTTTATTTTAATATGAAAAGAAAACATCCCAACTGCTTTTTTGTTATTAAGTTTTCTCTTGTTTACCCATGCAAGCAAATGCCATATTCCTACTTTGCACAGCACTTTCCTGTACTGCTAGGATCCCCAACAAACAAAAAAAAAAAAAAAAAAAAAAAAGGGAGAGCAAGGAGATATCCATACCTCTGTACTCAGTTCAGCCAACAGAGTGATCACCCTTTGTTCATTTCATGAATCATACCCAAAGTTCAGTTTCCCCCATTTCCTTGGTGAGGGACCACCTCCATCTCCCCCTGCCCCCCCCCTCCCCCCCCCCCCCTTGTCCCTCCTCCTCTTCCCCCCTTCAATCTTCCTTGTTTTCTGGAATTGTTTTTTGCCATTCTCTTTCTTGTCCCCAAGAAAAACGGCAAGCGGAAGCCAGTGCTTGTCCTCAGCAGGCTGAATCTTTACCTTTTCCCCAAAGAGTTTTCCTTGACGATCGTTTGAAGACTATGGGCTTCCGTTCTCACCAGAGATCAGGCCTCCAAAGAACAGGGGGAGGAGGGAGGGGGAGGGAGGGAAAACAATGGGGGGGGAGGATGTGGGAGGGGGGGCGGGGGAATCCCTTACCAAGGATATGGAGAAAAACTTAAAATATGTTTGGAAATGATTCATGAAGTGAACTCATTTAAATGATCGCTCTGTGGGACTAACTGGTTACGGAGGAGTGGTTAGTTCCCTGCTCTCCTAATTTTTTTTCTTTTTTCTTTTGTTACTGATAACATGGCAGTGTGTTCCACCTTTTATTTCGTAGCTCAGCAATTATCATGTGTTTTATTAACTGCTTAATACGATAAGTGAAGTCATGATAACCAGAATATGTGTGCTGTAATTTTCAGACTGCAAGGGACATTGAATATGTAGAATGCACCCCTTGACTTTGAAGGAAAGAAACCTACTGCATCCGATAGCAAGATGCATTAATTTGGCCGCATGTAAAATTGAAGGCAGCAGCTGTTTGCTTGATATACTAGAACATGCAACTATGATCATTTTCGATCACTTAGAGCCAAAGCATGCCAAAGTGTTTGCACTTGCTGTAATTTTTTTAAACCATATGACTTTATTTTGAAGTGGGAAAAATGTGAGAAGCGTGTGTTTTTTACTGAAGAATGTTGTGCAACATCAGTCAGTAAATGTAGTGTAGAAGTGGATGATTTTTCCATCAGAGTGGTATACCCTAGGTGATATAACCAATGTTGGATCCTTGCCTTAGCAAACATTCGATTGCTGCTCGAAATGAGAATTCCCTTTGTTCTGCCATCTTTCTTTAGAAAGAAATTTACTTCTTACCTATCACACAAAACACACTGTCTAGAGAGAAAACGGCACTATTTTGGATAAAGGAGGAAGAACTGCACATAGTTAAATAATCAGGCTATTGTATGTGTAGTTTCTTTTGGATTGAAGTTCATGTGTGCATATTAGAACATTTGAAGTCCTTCCAAAGTTTATAACTAAGGCATTTCGCAGCTTGTCATCGGGGTGTCAGACTTAAAAAGTTAGGCACATTGCCAGAGAGTTAGCATATACACCAGATGATTAATTCATGGAATTGTATAGATGCAGACACTGAACTCACTTGTGCATGAGATGGCCTACATAGTGGGTATCAAAATGATTTGACCATAGATAGTGCTTGCTTTAGGATTAAAAGACATCATCATGGTCAGTATTTGAGAAGTTTTACAAAGGTTCTTTTTCTTTTTTTTTTTTAAATTTTGTAAATAATTTTCTGTATAAGAGAAATTATGAGAGAACCCCAGATTAGAAAATGTACATGTGTTTAAAGTTAATATCTATGCAGATTTCAACCACATTCAAGTTATTCAGGTGAGACTTTAAACCCAGGTATGAAAAACAACAGCAACAGCAAACACTCTCAAGTAAAATCTGTTTTCCCATTTTTCATGGAACCTTAGATCATTGTGTGATCGTGGCATGGATCTCTCTCTCTCTCTCTCTCTCTCTCTCTCTCTCTCTCTCTCTCTCTCTCTCTCTCTCTCTCTCTCTCTCTCTCTCTTTCTCTCTCTCTCTCTCTTTCACACACACACACACACACACACACACACACACACACACACACACACATACACACACACAAACCTACTGCATATTTGTGTCACTTTGAAACAGTATCTTTGGTGAACTTCTGAAGTCTGTCTGAGGAAAAATGAAGAGCAATATTTGTGAATGAAAGTGGATCCAGTTATAACAGTGGAAGAGTCTGGCCTATGGAAAGTTCTGGAGGGAAAACTGTCTGGAATGCATGTTGCCTCTCAAGATGAATATTGTTTTATTTTTAATGAATGAATATCTTGAATGAATGCATATCTGAGAGCATTCCTTTATTTTCCAGCCAACATGGATGGTGCCTTATTTTTGAGATTTAGCTGATGCCAGGATGTGTTTTATTAAAAGGTGTAGAGCACAGCTATGTGATTTAGCCTCATGTGATTCCAAGAAATTATGATCTTGCGGCTTAGTACTCTGTAGGGGGAGTTCTTCATGCAGTGGGTCTGAAAAAAACGCCACTGTGCACCCCCAAGTGACGTGTGTAGCAGTTGAGTAGGTTGCCTGATATCACTCGCTCTCTGTGGACATCCAGTGATGAGCTGCAACAGGATAAGCCTGTGTTTGGCTGTGTAATGAGGAAAGTGGAATGAACTGCATGGGAGGTGAGGCTGCTTAGAGGGTGCAAAAGTGGTGAGGCACGTAGCCCTTCCCCCTTCCTGCTGACCCCCTCCCCCCCCTCCCCTTCCTTCCCAGCCTAAAAGATCCTGCCTCACTAATACAGAGCTTTCAAGCAACATGGCCAGTTCTTTTTCTCTGCTCCACAACTTCCACATACACTTTCATCGTTTTGTTAAGCACAGTTTCACTCTTCATGCATAAACCATCTAGCCAGATGCCAGACCAGCAGTATGAGTGGATTCGGTGAAACATCTATGGAATACACATAGGACAGATTTCTTTTAACAAATCTTAAATAAATGTCAGCGAACCACCCAGAGAGGCGTGCACTTAGCTAATAAGTGCATTTTCGTTATTTTATTCGTTTTTGTTTCACCTGAGGAAGACCTAAGAGGTCGAAACGCGCTGTGTTTTGTCTTGTGACTCGTTTGTCCACGTTTCTCTGGACGGTTCGCTGATATTTATTTAAGATTTGTTTAGATTTCCGCCTGCAGTCGTTTCACTTTGCAACTAGAGTTCTTTTAGTTAAGGCGTGGAAGTGAAAACCATTTATTCTTCCTATATGATGGGGAAAAGTATGATTAAACAACATGCATTTTGTGGAGTTAGTTCATGCATTCTGTGATTTGAAAAAACAAAAAAAAGACACCTTTGGATGATTTGCATGCGCGCATGTTGCTAATGGCTATGATGGTGGGATAGAACTCAGATCAGGTCTGGAATACTGTGAACTGATAGTAGACTTACCCAGATGTATGTTTTGATGGTTAAATCATTATTTCTGATAGCATCGGTTGGTATTATATGATGACATTGTGTGTGTGTGTGTGTGTGTGTGTGTGTGTGTGTGTGTGTTGTAAAGTTTCTGATCATGAAAGTGAGTATCCTTTCCCCTTTCCCCTCTGTTCTTTCACCTACTGCCTCTCTTTTAATTTCCACTACCTCTCCCCTTCTCATTTGTTTACATTTTCACGCTCACCCATCATGTAACCCATTATGGATAGTCATTGGAGTAAGGATGTGTGTGTTTGTGTCTCTGTGTGTGTGCGCGCACACGCATGCATGTTTGTGTTTGAGTGATAATCTGCATTCCAACTCCTCCTCAAGCATTGCTTATGATGGCAGGGTGAGCAGTGTGACACTGGACCTGGAGAAACGAGTGGAGGAAGCCAATGAAAGAGCCTCTAATGCCAGGAGACAGGCAGCCACTTTACAGGAACAACTTTCGGTCTTGGAGTAGGGTTTACAACAGCAGTGGTTATGTTGTGTGCACTTTATATCTGAGCATGTGTGTGTGTGTGTGTGTGTGTGTGTGTGTGTGTGTGTGTGTGTGTGTGTGTGTGTGTGTGTGTGTGTGTGCGCGTGTGCGTGCGTGTGCGTGTGTGCGAGCGTGTGTGTGTATGTGTGTGTGTGTGTTTTATGTGCACAAGTTTGTGTGTGTGTGTGTGCATGTGTGCGTCACTCTGTGCGTGTGTGACTGTGTGTGTGTGTGTGTGTGTGTGTGTGTGTGTGTGTGTGTGTGTGTGCGCACACGCGCGCGCGTGCGTGCGCATGTGTGTGTGTGTGTGTGTGTGTGTGTGTGTATGTGTATGTGTGTGTGTATTATGTGCACTTGTTTGTGTGCCTGTGTGTGTGTGTGCAAACGCATGTCTGCGCATGGGTATTTTTTGCTTGTGTGCGCATGAGTGCTTGTGCCTGCTTGTGCTTGTGTACATGTAGGGCTGTCAGACAGAAAATACTTCCAGATAATGCTAACAGATAATTAAACTGATGAATAAAGAAAACAAAATGTAGTCTGCTGACTCAAACGAGAGGACCTGGACCAAAAGTGACTCAATGGAACCTGTTTCCAAAGACATTGAAAATGTCATGAAATCCCTGTCGTTGTAGAGAGAGGGTGTTGTTACAGGAAGAAAGACTGAACAGCAGTTCACAGAATGTGGAAATGCTCAGAATGTATAGTGTGATGTGACGCTCGTGTTGATGTGTGGAGAACAGTCAAATTCCAGTTCAGACATCATCTCGTAAAAGTTGAATTTTCTCTACTAGAACGCCTTTAGCAGGAAAACAAACATGGTTGAAGTGTTAGTTAGAAGTTGGGATAAAGGTGGAGTTGGCGGGACAGGGGTGAAGGCTGTAAAGAATTGGGTTGTCAAAAGGCAGGCAGGTATTCTTTTTCAACAGGTTACCTCCCCCTCACACCACTTTTTTTTTAAAGTCATTTGAGATTATAATGAGTAGGTGCTTGTCAGCAAAGGAGGGGGTGGGTGAGCAGGAGAGGGTTTGGGTAAGTTCCACAGAGGTTAAAAATAGCAAGACAATGTAAGAGAAATGTTCATCATTGAAATTTTGGTGGTTTTGAAAAGGGAGTTCTTGTCCAGACTGGTTATTCATGGAGGCAATGCTGCAACAACAGTCAGATTTTAGGTGAAAAAAAATTGTAGAGTTCCCCTGAGATCATTCTATTTCTGATATATATATATATATATATATATATATATATATATATATATATATATATATATTTATTTATTTATTTATTTATTTTTTTTTTTTTGCAAAACACAGATCTCCATCCTTTGCTTCCCTTTCGTTGCTGTTTGCTCATGTCCTAGGATTTATCATTACCTTATTAGTTGCCTCAGGATATTTTTGCAACATTGTAGCCATAGAACAAATGACACACAACCACCCCGGTTTTCTCTACCACTCCTTTGTCCAGTCCTCTAAGATTAAAAAGAACATAGAAACGCGCCTTAAAAGAATAAATTCTATGAAAAAGGAAAGAAAGAAAGAAACAAAAAAATCATAGATTTAGAAGCATGTCTTCAGCGTATGGATTATAGATTGCCCCACTGTTCATATCTCCATCCTCCTTTTTAAAGTTGTTGGTAAGCAAATTTCATTCTGCCCAAGCCTCTCAGTCATCTCCACACTCACTCCCCACACAGCAAGTTTGTAACTAGTGCATTGTATCTGGTAACCAATAAGAAGTTTTCTTGCTATCTTCCCCTCAGCTCAACAACTTTTAAAGCTGCACCAGATTTCTGAAGAGAGACTCCACTCCGCTCCCTCCTCCCTTACCCTAGAGTTTCCTTCTCTTGCTGTGTAGGTGGAGTCAGCAGACATTCCTCCTTGTGATTGCTTGGTTTTGCTGTTTTCCTGATCAGTGGTCTTCTTGTGGTTGTTCAGGGAGCAACAGCAGCAGCAGAGCCGGATGAAGAACGAGACAATTGGAGAGTTGGAGGTGAAGCTGAAGCAGCTCAAACAAGATTATTCTGATGACTACAGCCGGTGGCAGGAGCGGGTAAGGGTCCACATATATCTGTTTGTGGTGTCGCGAATGGGAACCACTGTCAGTGTTGGGTATTAAACATTTGATGCAGATCTGATATATTTATTGTGAATTAATTAAGAACTAATTGGGGCATCCTCTTCTATCTTAGAATCAATGTAAACATGACAAAACAGAACTCATGGACTGAAATCTTATAAATACAAGCGCAATCAACACTTCGTTATTTCTGTACATGTATTTTGATTTGCTTCTGGTATGCGATGAAAATTCGTTAGGGATGCTCTGCCTGTATCCTTTCTCAGTGCTTTCTTTTCTTTTTCTTTTTTTTTTCTTTTTAAAGAAGAGGAAACTGGCAGATATACAGTGTCAATGACAAGATCCCAGCAGATTCTGTCCATGGACATATTGCAGATTATCTAGAAAAAAATTAGTCTTCTAATTAGCGGTGAAGCTGTTCTTAGAACACTATACTGTACTACTGGGGAGAAGTACAGGTGACTAACCGATTAAGCCAAAAAAAGAAAAAAACGAAAAATGTATAAAGTCTGTAAAGTTTTTTGGACTCTCATCATTAAAAATGGGACGAAAAGGCCGGCTGTGAATGTCAATAGTGTTTCGGGTTTGCTGTTGCACAATGACTCTGAGAGAATTTTTGTTTTTTGCGAATCCCAGTAGAAGATCATAGTAAAAGTGTGGAAACTTTGTTTAGTTAGACTCCTGGGAACTCTGTTGATCTTTTAAAAAAAAGTATGATTCAGATTCCCCTTCCCACTCTACCCTCACTTTCCCCACCTGTAGTACAGTTGAGAGACGGAGACACATTGTGTCTGTGTTCAGCGACAGGCGCTGGAGACCTCACTGGACGACGTGCAGCGGGAGCTGGTGCAGGCCAAAGCGGAGAGGTCAGAAGCTGTCCGCAATCAGGCCGCGACAGAAACCAAAGCAGAGGACCTGCAGGTGAAAGAGAGTGAAGTCTTTGAAGGGGACACAAGTCAGGAGCTTGAAGCTGTGGAATAAAGGAACTGGGAAGAGGGGTGATGACTTCAGGAGGAGGAAATAGGGTAGCAGATTGAGAGAGGCGGGGAAGGCAGTGGAGGGAAGAGGGAGGGACAGAACGTCAGGGGCTACATTCAACTGAACCCACAAGACAGAACCATGTCTGTGGGCTTCAGAGAATCTATTAGGTGATGATGGGGAATGTTTTATCTTTAGACTGTTACAGTCTGATAATCTTACAATACACCAGACAAGAAATAAGGGAAGTGATTGTAGAATTCTTGAGCCGGTGCCAGATTTCTGGTTATACTAACTTACTCCAGCATTGAAGGCCTGGCTAGGATTGATGACAGTATGGCCTGGCTCATTTCTGGCTCAATTTAACATGTTGTGAACACACTGAGAAACATATATACACATGCACCCTGGTCTCTCCACACTATCCCCATCACATCCATCTCCACCCCCATGCATCTATGCGTGCACACACACACCCACACACATACACACACACACACACACACACACACACACACACACACACACACACACACACACACACACACCACACACATACATACACATCACACACACACACACACACACACACACACACATGCACACACATGCACACACATGCACACGAAAAGTTTGCATAAACCCACAAGTTTAATCTCAAATCATGATGTTGATGTTGACAAAAACACAACTACCCAATCAAAACGCCAGACACTAATGGTCAACCACTCACAGCTGATGGTGACTCGTCTGGAGGGTGACTTGGACACGGAGCGTGATCGTGTTCGAGGACAGCGAGAAAGAGAAGAGGAACTGCGCCTGAAGGTTCTGTCATTGGAAGGGCAGATCACTCACAAGCAGCAGGAAATTGAACGGCTGGAGAGGATGCTGGAAGTAGTGAAACAGGAGGCCTCTCTTCAGATGCATGACAGGGTGAGAGTGCTTCCCCTTGTTTTAGTCATTTTACAGAATGTGGCCATGTGAATCACTTGCTGCAATTACAACAGTAAATTCCGCAATGTGAAAACATTATATAAATCTTGGATATGCTTGTAATCATTATTATCATTATCAGTATCATCATTATAATCATTGTTGCATTTTCTTTCCTTTTTTATGACAGTTCAATAGTAGCACAATGGGACTACAGGCTGTTTCTTAGATTTTGTGAGTTGCTGGCATGCAAGCAGACAACTAGCTTTGCACCAGACCACCAGCTCTTGATACCGTACATGGCAATTCTGATATTTCATGTAGCATCTGCAGTGAAAGAAGCACGTCAGACTGCCCTGTTATGATCTGTTGCTTTTTGCTCTGTACATTATTGAAGCACATGATTAGAAAATTTCAGTGTCAGTTTTTTTTTTCATTATTTTTCCTTAGCTTTTTTTACTGCACAAAATAGTCAGTTCATAGGAGAAATAAGGGGAGAAATCTACCAGTGAAGAGTGATTCAACATACGTGTCTCATCTGCTGGTATGTAAGGTGTTCAGGGATTTGCTGGTCCATCTTGCATCTCCCAGATACTGCAAGGGTCAGAATCTGCGACCCTTCAGACTCACCCAGTGCACCCCTGAAACTGGCTCTGACTGGTTGTATATATAATTATATACACACACACACACACACACACACACACACACACACATGTAACTTGTAAGCTGTCTGAAATGTCACAGGTGGTCTCGACGGAAAAGCAGGAGCGGGACCGTTACGTTGATCAGATCAACACACTGACCTCCCAGCTGACCTCAGCCAATGAGAAGAAGACACAGCTGGCTGTGGAGAATGAGAGACTGCGTATGGACGTGGAGTCACTACGGCAACAGACTGGTGACCTCAGGCTGGATTGTCAGGTGAGAAGGGCATCATGGTCTGTTCAGTGCACCGTCAGAGGACGCTAGAAGTCATGGAGGATTGTGCAATTTTAATTTGTGACATAAATTGTTCAAATCTTAAGAATATACGCAAATGTGAATAAAATGACACATCAGATTATTTGCACAATGGTAGATGTGAATGCAAAGAAAGGAGTATGTGTATACAGACAAAGTAAGCGTGACTATCAGAAAGAAAATCATTTGTATGCAGACAAATGTGCAAAAATAAAGAAAGTACATGAATATGATATGTGTATATAAAGAAAAATTGAATATGCCAACAGATGTAAATACAATAGCAACACACAGACACACACGCACACACACACACACACACACACACACACACACACACACACACACACACACACACACACACACACACACACACACAAAGTTATATACAGACAAATGTGAACAGAAAATAAACCACAAAAGATACAAAGTATTTCCAGTCTCTGTCTCACCCACTGATCACCTTTCCCCCCTTGACAGGCAGCCCAGGCTCAGGTGGACACCGCCAGGTCAGAAAAAAGGAGCAAGCCCTGAGGCAGATGGACGAGGAGCGCAGCACCTGTGAACGCTTACGCCAGGAATGCGAGCGCTGCCGGCGGGCGATGGAGGACAAGTCGGAGGAGCTGGTGGCCCTGAGAAGCGCCGTGGAACGCGCGACCTTGCAGCTGGAGGAGAAGGAGAAGGTGCTGTCCACGGTGCGGCAGCAGTCCTCCAGTATATCGCAGCTCATGGAGGTCAACACACGGTGAGAGACGGCAGCACCCTCCCCCTGTCTGCCTCCTCCTTTCTTCTGCAGCTAGGACTTGTCAAAGAACCAGAACTGATTTAGAGTATGAGCAGCATCTAAACCTGAGATGATAATAATGACGATCATGGTGCATGGTTAAACTGCTGTGGCACCATATCCAACTCTTACAACAACAACAAAAAAAGAAGAGTGCTCAAAAATTATACATGAAACCAGCACTATAAAAAAAAGATACAAAAGAATATAAAAAAGAGAGAAAAATACAGCTTGAATTTTCTTTTTTAATGGAGAAAACCCACATTCAAGTCTCACTGAAGTTTGGAATGAAGTTCAGGGTACATTCACAGTCTACACACTTGTCTGTGATCTGTTAATGTTTATCAGTTCTTAAGCATCAAGGATACTAGGCTGTTTACAGTTGTCTTAAATTGACAGTCGTACATACTCTCGCTGTAAGTCACTCTCGATGCAAGCTGAAAATTTTTCAAAACTTTTTTTGGCCTCAAATCAAAGCTCTTTGGCAATGACAGGCAGCAGAAGCTGTCCTCAAATGTTGCATCTTAAAGCTCAAAACTTCCCTGTAAACTATGGGGAAATAAAATGGAGAGTCACTCAGAGGGGAATTGTAGCCAAGTGTTGACAATAGTCCTGCAAAAGCAGGAAGAATAGTTATGAGGTTAAAGTCAGAAGTCAAATCCAGAGAAGAAAAGACCGATTTAAAACATTTCTGACAGTCCACATATGGAGGGGTTGCAGTCTGATGGTTAGGGTGGTCATCTGTTTAGTTGATATCGTGAGTTTGAACCACTCTTGGGTAAGATTTTCTGGTCTTGAAAACCTCTGTCCTCCTGGCAGTAAGTGGGTTCCTGATTCAGTTCATGTCAGGTTACAGAAGAGGGAGGGGTCGGGGCACCACTTTCCATAGTGTGTCCAAGACATGGTGAATTTTTTGGGAGTTCACTGCCCCTATTGCCATTAGGCTGCTAACTTTACCATTTAAACAAATCTTAAATAAATGTCAGCGAACCGCCCAGAGAAACGTGGACAAACGAGTCACAAGACAAACCACAGCGCGTTTCGACCTCTTAGTCTTCTTCAGGTGCAACAAACATAAAAAACAAATAACGAAAATGCACTTAGCTTTGATCGCTTCTGTGTTCAGCGCAAGAAAGAAGGCGTTGAATGAAAACGAGGCTGTTGGAAGGGGAAAAAAAAAATTTAAGTTTTTTTTTTTTTTTTAAACAAATGTCAAACAGATCTAATGAAATGGAAATCCTTCGCGCCATGTCTGTATCATTGTATCGTGCACAAGAAGCAAACCAGTCTGCTCATCTTTTTCATCATTCTGCAGTGCCAGTGACAACATGCGGGAGGAGAGAGAAAGACTCACACAACAGCTGGAGAACAAGACGGCAGTGCTGGAAGAGTTGCGGGCAACTCAGGAGGCCATGTGCAAGAAGATGAAGCTGAGAGAGAAACGCATCAGAGATTTGGAAGAAGAACGGGTCAAGGTAGGGCGCATGTTGTTGTAGGTCTGAGACATTAAGGGGCAAGAAGGGAGGAATAGATGGGGACAGGGAGGGGGATGGGGGGAGCGGGGGAGATGGGATAAGAGTGGGGAGCAGGATGTTTAGGGGGAGGGATGTAATTGCAGCTGAGTTCATTTGAACTGAAATCTAAAGGTATATAAGCGTGTTTTTTATGTCAGGCAGATCTGGGGTTGGCAATTTAAAAACCACCAAGATTTTAGAAAATTGAAACATGCTGCTTTTACACACAAATGTTATTTTCTAGAGTGCTAGTTGAAGTGGGCAATTTTGATAAACTGGAAATGCATCAAGTTCGGTATAAAGATAGAGCAGTGGGTGTAGTTTGAGGTCGCTGATGTTTGGGACTGGTCAGTGTGGTCACTCACCTGTACTGCAATGACTCTTCACATCGTCCACAATCCCTCTTCTTCTCCCCACCCTTACCTGCCAGTGTTACTTTCACTATCGTCCAAGTTTGCAGTCACATTTTTTATGTATGTTGTCACATAAATCATTATGCTGGGCCACAAATTCATCCACAGTCTTGCAAAATGCACAACCTCATTCACGTTCACTTATTGTTGTTATCCTTTGTCACACTCAAAAATGTGTGTAGAATTAACTAACGTATTTAGAGCACAGTACAAATGGCTGCCGAAGAAAGAAAGGTGTTTCCCTGGTTTCGAGCTGTTTCATCTTGATGCACAACTCTTCCCAATAACCAAGATGGGAATGGGAAATAGTCTGACCTGTTGATGGGTTGGATAGGCCGGTTTGGTAGTTTGTGAGCAGTGACAGAATGGGGTGGATTGATAGCTAAACTTCACGTAAGTGAAATACATTGGTCAAACAGTACTGTTGGGATGAAGCAATGCGTTCAGGGTAACTGAATCAAATAAGGCAGCAGTTAAACACAGTGGAAATTATAGATAAATGTAACTGAAATAACCTTAATGAACATAGCATTATGAAACTATTGATGTTTCTGTGACTTTGCTGGACAGCACTGTTTTAATCTGATTTTTGTTAAATTACATGATTTAATGATGCTTTTTGTTATCTTTGATATTTTCAAACACATGCAATGTTCTTTTGATATCTTGATGATTTTTTGTTTAATTATGATTAAGATTCTGCAAAATGCGGAAAAAGAGATAATGAAATTTGTCACCGGTGTTTCTGTCATAATTACGTCAGTTCCATCCCAGACACACATGTAGACATGTGCATGCACATAGACTCACAATTTGTTCTTGATGTATGTTAAACAAAATTATCATCTCTCTCTGTCCACACATACACGCGCGCACGCACGCACGCACGCACGCACGCACGCACACACACACGCCTCAGCTGGTGGAAGAAGTGGGAGTGAAATCCCAAGAACTGGCCCTGGCTGTGCAAGAGAAGGACAACGTCTTCTCAGAGCTGAAGGAGAGCCGAGTGGAGGTGTCACGCATCACTCAGACAAAGGACCAGCTCAAGCGCGACATGTCACGCCTCAAAAGTTCCCATGCCAAAGAGCTGGACAAACTGCACAAGAAACTCAGAGGTACGGTCAAAATGAAAGTAATGATATGCTGATACTTGCATTAAGAAAAATCCTGTGGCTTTTGTTGCTGTAGATTGAGGGTGTTTTTTTTTTTTTTTTTTTTTTTTTTTGTTTTTTTTTATAAATGTTTTTATTTATGATAGAAAACTTAGTAAAGGTAAGTCTCAATAATGGTTATCATGATTAAAACAAAACAAATTAGAACAAATAAGACAGACAGCAGGTGAAAAAAAAGACATGAAGAAAGAAAAATACATAGAGAAAGAAGTGGGGAACAAGCTCAAAAGGATTGGCATAAGACTGCAGAACGGCGTATATGTACATTATATAAAGACAAAGATAGACAGAGCAACAGATTATCAACAAATTGAGAATAGTTGTATTGATTTCTTGTTATTTTGGTTAAAATGTGATTTAAATCCCTCCTTTTTCTGCATGTTTGCGTCAGGCTGTTTTATCCTGATATCTGATGGGCCAGAGAGATGGAAAAAAAGAAAGAATTGGCTTGTGTTGATTTGATGCAGAGAGCCTGATAGGCAATGTTTTTTTTAATTTTTTTTTATGGGGAGCTTGAAGGCGTGTTTTTACCACCTTGTATTTAGTCTGTAGTGAATGTTAATGAAATGAAGTGATATGATAGTGTCTCCTACCTTACCTTACGTCTCTTTTCATGACTGTAAAAGATGTGTGTGTGTGTGTCTGTGTGTCTGTGTGTCTGTGTGTGTCTGTGTCTTTGTGCATATATGTCAGGAATGGTTGTCCAGCCCTGTGTCAAGTGTAGCAGGAGTATTTGTTAAGTTGATGAGTGTGACTGTGTAGAAAGGATAGAATTTTGAAGTCTAGAGAGATGCCAACCCTTCTGAATCATTTTCAGGAACAAATTTGAAACTTTAATTTGGACATTTTGTTTTTCTTTTCAGAAACACTCAGACCACTAGTTATACTGGTATGCATACATCATTTACATACATAGCTTCTGAACAGCTGCAGTGAAATCCATGACACTTGGTCACTTAACCAGATTAGAACCTGCTGCGTCATGATCCATGATACTGTGAAGTGGATGCCAGTGTTAGTTTGACACATTCTTTCCTGCACAGGAAAACATGTCAGCTGATTGGTCCACTGAGCAGAGGGTCAGTTTTCATATGCATGGATGTGGATCAGCTTCATCTCTGGAGACTAGCAACATGTCTCGCTGTCCCGACCTGCACTCTGTGCACTCATGTGTGCTGCGTTATTACCAGGTGGCTTACAACAAGAAAATGGGCGAATAACTGGACCCTACTAAAAACAAATTGGTTGGAACAGTTTTGCTGTTTGTGCAGCACAGGAGCAAACTGCAATCAGTAGCAATCAAATACCATGAAATCAGGCTGGGTGGTATCTCTGAATCTAGTGAAAGAGAGGGAATACAATACTTATGCACACAGGCATTGTGTTCCTATCTTGCAGGCATTTTTAATTCATTTTGTATCCAGAGTTTGTATGCAGAATGAACAGAGTGTATGCAGAATGAATTTGCACAAGCAGAATGGTAACCTCACATTCAAAGTGAAACCACCTTCCTTCTTCCATCCTTTCCACTTTCCCACATGTCCTGCCCCTCTGCCTTCCACAGTCCTCTTTCACTGCCTTTGCCCTCCTTCCTGACCCCCAGTGTTTAGGTTTTTATGTTGTATATATATCTTTTCTTTATTGTAATGCTGTTTGATTAAACCTGCTTTTATACATGTTTTCAATCCAGAGGCCGAGAAGGAGTTCAAGCTGACACACACAAAGCTTTGAAGAGCAAAGATTCGGTTGATTGCAAAGGTAACATAACCGGGTATCACCTAATTTATTTTCACTAAATCCAAAATTCAAAGTGTTTGTGTTGCTTTTGTTGCTTGATCAGTTCATTTGCTTTCGGTTGCTAGTGCACAAGATTTTGAAGCAATGGAACAAAAACAGTGAAGTCAGTCTCTTTTTATGTATAAGGGTCAAATAAATTCATTTAACTTTTATAGTTCACAACATGGCACACCATACAGCATTGTCACACAGCAGATCAGAACACAGCATAGTATGGTACACAACAGCCTGTCACAGCAGAACGGAACACAGCATAGCATGGTACACAACAGCCTGTTCACAGCAGATCAGAACACAGCATAGCCTGGTACACAACAGCCTGTTGGCAGCAGATCAGAACACAGCATAGCCTGGTACACAACAGCCTGTTGGCAGCAGATCAGAACACAGCATAGCATGGTACACAACAGTCTGTCACAGCAGATCAGAACACAGCATAGCATGGTACACAACAGCCTGTTCGCAGCAGATCAGAACACAGCATAGCATGGTACACAACAGTCTGTTGGCAGCAGATCAGAACACAGCATAGCCTGGTACACAACAGTCTGTTCGCAGCAGATCAGAACACAGCATAGCCTGGTACACAACAGCCTGTTGGCAGCAGATCAGAACACAGCATAGCATGGTACACACCAGCCTGTTCGCAGCAGATCAGAACACAGCATAACATGGTACACAACAGCCTATTCGCAGCAGGACAGAGAACAGACATGAACACAGTACGTCATGACAAATCAGAATACAACATGGCATAGTGTAGAGCTGCCTATGCACAACACATGTGAGCGCATTACACCACAGCACACCACAACAAACTGGAACATGATATGGTGCCATAGAGAAGGGCCCTTGACAACCTAGCAGAACACAGTACACCGCTGGGCCTTATGACGGATCAAAACTCATGATGTGGTACAGAACACTCCCGCTCACAAGAGAGCGAAAAGCATGACTGCAGTGCATCTCAATAGATGAGAATACAGCATGATATTGTGCAGAACAGCCCACACACAGAACAGTAGAATACACAGCATGGCCTCACAGCATATCTAACAGATGAGAATACAGCAAGATTCAGCAGAAAACCCATTCACAGCACAGCAGAGCTCACAGCACAGCCTCACGGCAAATCACCACCAACATGGCATGGCATGGCATGGCATGGCACAAAATAGCCCACTCCCTGAGCAGCAGAATACATTGCGGGAGTAGCAGAATGACACTGCCTGTGTTGCTGTGGACTGCTGCAGCAGTGAAGGTGGCCGACCAGATCCAGAAGGAGATCACCGCCAAGAGAAGTGAGGTGGACAACCTGCGCTCCAAGGTCCGTCGCCTGGAGGAAAAGATGGAGACCCTCACCAAGGTAAGATACTCTGTGTGTGTGTGTGTGTGTGTGTGTGTGTGTGTGTATGTGTGTTTGAGGATGTGCATGTTTAAGGGTAGGGTGTGTGTGCGTATGTGTATGAGCGTGCATGCGTGCACACACAAGGTTTGGGAACCACAAGGATGTAAGAGGTTATACGGTGCAGAGCTGTGTCAGGGTTAGGAGAAGGTTGGTGGGGTGTTGGGACAAGGGTGCAGATAAAGGTGTGTGTGTGTGTGTGTGTGTTGTGATTTCAGCATGGAATCATCATCTATAGAGGGTGGTATTTGTGTGTGTGTGTGTGTGTGTGTGTGTGTGTGTGTGTGTGTGTGTGTGTACAAGATCCAAATGTTGCATATATAGAAATCCATCTACAGGAATGATGTGCATATACAAGTTACAGAGATGTGTGTGTGTGTGTGTGTGTGTGTGTGTGTGTGTGTGTGTGTGTGTGTGTGTGTGTGTCTCTCTCTCTCTCTCTCTCTCTCACAGGAGAAGCTGATGGTAGAGAGAGACAAAGACAGCCTAAAGGCGTCGCTGGCCCGCTCCCTGCTACACAGTACCCAGCTGACAGAGGAACTGGAGGCCACCCACGCCCTCAACAGTCGACTCCAGAGACGTGTCAAGGAGCTGGAGGATGCTCTGGAGAAGGTCAGCTAACCAGTGAAGACTTCTATTTCAGAAAATCACAGTAATCCGAAACATCATCATTTCAAAGGGTTTGAGCCGTGCCTTTCCTCAGACCTTAAGCATGTTCAAACAACAGAAAAAGAATGAAGAAACTTAAAATTATTGCATCGGTACACATTTGAACGCTCACTATCTCTTTCTTTCTCCCTCTTCCCCCTTTCTCTTACTGCTGTCTCTCTCTCTCTCTCTCTCTCTCTCTCAGTAGCTGATGAATCTTAACTCACCTCTCAAAAGCTCCCACCCACAGTCACATGCTCATGAACATTTGAACCGGTATTTCATTGATTCTGCACATCAGATCTTGACTAGCCACATTTGAGTCGCTCAGATCGTTGTCACCTAAGTCTGAATGGATTTCAATCATAGTCACATAGTCAACACTTGTAACAAGTATTTGTTATTGATACAACAGCACCTCTGATGCTACATAACCCCGAAGTTAGGTTGTATATACTGTCGGTATCACATTCACTAGTTACTGTTCTTGATTCAGTAGAAGGTAAAAAAGATACTCAGTTTTTTTTTCTTGATTGCCAGGTAAGAATGCAAATGGCGCCCACAACCTATACCCATCCAAGTACCCCATATTGAGACAGACAGTAGAGTGACCCACAGTGGGCTAATCAGTTATGGAAAGGTCAGTCCCAAACCCATGTCTCCTCTTCTGTTCAGGAGGCTATCAAATCAGCGTCCACACAAACCCAGCTGGAACAGTTCGATCAAGAAGTGGCCACACTCAAGCTGAGACATCAGCTGGATCTGAAGGTACTGCACTGCTTGACGTTGGGCTGGTTTCTTCACTCATCTTTTGTCTGTTCATCTGTAGTGCTGAAATTTCAGACAATGAACCAATCAGAACATCGGTTTGTGATGATGACATGAAGAACTAGAGGGTACTCAGGACAGGGCATTCCTCAGAGATGTCCTCAGTTTGCTGTTTGGTCTTGATTCACACCACTATGGATTTAATTTTTTTTTCCCCCTTGGACTCTGTTCTGTCTTTTCACCAAGTGTGTCTTTAAAATCACTGATGAGTTTTTGTTGCACAGTTTTGCTGAATGCTTGCTGAATATGTCCACAGATGGGAACCACAATGTAATGGGTTTGTCCCTGTGGTACATTCCATCTCTCCACCAAGTTTCATTGAAATAGGTTTTGTAGTTTGTGCATATATTTGTTGAAAGTCTAACGAATAAAACCAGTGGATGCACACACGCGCACATATGTACACACACATGCCTGAACACACACCACACACACACACACACACACACACACACACACACACACACACACACACATGCGCATGCACACACACATGTACACACACATGCGTGCGCACATACGCTCACATACACGCACATGCGCGCACATACACTCACACACACACACTCACTCGAAAAACATTCGCCACCACCCACTTCTATTCTCTATCATGCCTACCTGTCCCCTCTTGCTGACTCTTCGACTTCAACTGTGCAGTTAACATTAGAAATTTTGTGGACACTTTTCCCAGGAAGCCACACAGATGAGCCAGAACAAAGCTCCCAAATCGCCCAGAGTGTCCTGGGTGCCAGTCAGTGACAGTGTAGGCCCTGAGGCCAAGGAGGAGAAGGGGGATGTTGGAGCACAACAAGAACAGCAGCTCCTCGAAGTCGGCGTCAAAGGCAGACAAGAGGGTCCTGAAGAAAGGGTTGTCCTTGACACAGCAGGTAAGGGTGAGGGAGAAGCTGTGTTGGTGGATTATGAAATTTGAATCAAGACAGAGTTTGGATCAAACTTGGAGCTCTTAGCTTGTAATTTATAGAAAACAGCATTCAGTAGAGATTATTTACATGGTTTATATGATTAGTAGAATGCATAATGGATATAGAAAGGAGAGAGAGCTTTTCTATTTGTAACAGCGGTGGTTTGAATTCAAATGGTCTTCATGCTGGTCTCTGTTTCAGGTAATTAGGTCACTATGTCGTTGGCTTGAGGGCAGTAGAGATGGAGTAGAGAGAGTTGTCTGCCTGATGAAATTGTAACGAGAATAGTGCGTTTGGTTACACACTATGGATGTGCGTGTGTGTGTGTGTGTGTGTGTGTATGTGTGTGTGTTTAGCAGACATATGCTTGAAGAGAGTATTGTGAGGAGAGAATTGACAGTACTACGCTATAGTCATTTTTCACTGATGTTTTTACATGTTACAAGGTACATGGTATGTCTGTTTTAACTGCTATGCTTTCAGTGTCTGAGAGCCCTCTATTAGTGCAGATAGGGGCCCTGGTGTGTTTGTGTGCCTGGTGGGCAGCGGAAGAGTAAGGGTCAGAGCCGTTGAGGCAGAGAGAGAAAGAGCTAGCAGGGAGGGGGTGAGTGTGCACAACTACATGCAAACGAGGTATGTGTGTGTATGATTTATGCAAATGCGTAATGAATCTGAATGCGTTATATATGAACAAAACAGTAGCTGAAAACCGACCAGAGTATGGCAGTAACTTCACTAATGTCAAAATAGCTCGGTTGTAGAGCGCCAGTCTTGAAATCTTGGTGATCCTGGGGGTTGCAGGTTTGAATCTCTGCCTGGCCGTTTCGGTACAGGGGAATTGTTCTCTCGGGGTTAACATTGGTTCTGACTCCATTTCCCAGACTGTCCTTCAAATAAGACTATACTGAGGTTCCGTGTATGAATGCACATAAAACGTCTTGCACACGTGTAAAATCCCATCACCAGCTTTCAGAAGAGAAGGCCAGTTTGGCCGCTGGTATGGATGACACATTACATACAACTACACTCTGCATAAAAAGTCAAAAGAATGAAAGACTGTTAAATTGAATGAATGATATTGACTGCATGACACGGGAAACGACTGAATGAAGCACCAGGAGGCAGCTCTTCAGTCGGCTCTACCCAGGTAGGCAGCCCATTGTGTAAATGAGAATGTGGATTGAAGAGCGCTTAGAGCTTGGTTTCCAGCCAGGGATAGGTGCTATATAAGTACTGATAAAAATGAGACAATGTTGATGTCAGACTCAGGAGGCCCAGGAGACCTACACAGAGGCTGGAAACGAGCTGAAAGCACTGCTTGGAGAAATGCGGCAACTGATCCATGGTCGAAGGGAGATCAATCAGCAGACTCGCAGCTCACCCGTCACAACTGGGAGCCAGTCCTCTCCCCTGAAAGGCAAATCTCCTGGGTGAGCTGTAGATGGAAGAGGACGAGACTGTGTTCGTTCATGGCATGTCTGTGTTTGTTCTCCTTGTTATGAGTGTCCTTTTCTGTGAATCAAATGTATGGAGATGACACTGGGTCAGTTGATTATCTATGTGGCTGCATGATTGACCATTAAAATGCTAATACAAGGTTGCATGCAAAGGGGTGTAAGCTTTCCTTTTTTGATACGGTATGTTAACAGCAAAATTAGATTTCTTATATTGTTTTATTTCCAATCAAGCGCTCTTATATACAAACTTCAGTGGCATTAAAGACATGATACCACACCTGTCTGATCCATCCTCCTCCCTCTTGTCATTTTTCTTGTTCTGTGGATGACATAACTACACAACTCTTGTTTGTGTGTGAGCTTCAAGGTGGAGAAAACATTTATTTTTCTATTGGACAGGATGTGTTATTTGAGATCTCCTCTGTAGTAGTAATCGATAGTGCTACTGCCTTTCTGTGCAAGGGTCTCTGTCTTTCTGTCTGTGTCTGCTTCTCTCTCTCTCTCTCTCTCTCTCTCTCTCTCTGTGTCTCAGTTATCAATTTTGAGCCATTCCCAAGTTCTCTGCTGTGTATCCCTTTGTTTTTCTCTGCTCCATCTCTCATACCTTTTGACACTTTTCCTTACTTCCTCTCACAGTCTGTCAAAAACAGGCTATTTAATTCTAGTCTTCACAATTGCAACAGAAGGTAAGATAATTGTTCACTTGTGTAGGTCTGTATCCCATCGCTCATTCCTTTATACAAGACATGCTTATGCACACTCACACACACACACACACACACACACACACACACACACACACACACACACGCACGTGCACACACACACACACACACACACACACATACACACACACACACACACACACACACACACACACACACACACAGTGTGTTTACATGAATGCACATACAAACAAATGCATCAACTCAATTGCACCACATACAGACACATACAGGCTCACATACACATACATGATTCTATACATGGGGGACACATGCACACACACACACACACACACACACACACACACACACACACACACACACATACACACACACACACACTTGCATATTGGGTAGCATGATCAACAGATGATTGGAAGGATGGGAATCTGAACTTTAAAGATTTGGGGTGATCACCCACCCATGCACCCACACTCAGGGATAATAATCAAAAGATGAATGAAGAGACTGGAACCACACACACACACACACACACACACAAGGTGAATCATCATCTCCCAAATCTCTCACATTCCCTCTATCCCCTCCCCCCATCACTCACCTCCACCACCCCTCTCCTCTCCCATTTCCCCAATACTCTGCACCTTTTCTTCACTAAGTTCCTTCTTTTTTGATGTCAATTGTTCTCTGCTTTCGCTCTTTTGTGTGTCCTAAAGTATTGAGATTGACGAGTCTGAGTAATGGACAGTGTTACCCTATCATTGTAACTAGAAAAATGATATTTCATTGTATATCAGTAAACACGATATGAGGCAGGGAACAGTAAACAATAAACAACAAGCACGTAGGATAACTCTTGCTCCCAAGAAAACATAACTCCAAAGGAATGCTGCTTACGACACTGAATCGCCTAGCAGACATGACAGCACAGAGCACACAGAACAAACAAGAAAACATCCCCCCAAAAGATGCTCCAAGCTTGCCCATATACCCTGTACCAAACACATCTACACAGCAACAGGAACTGGAGAAATGAACAAATATAAATTAACTTTTATTCAAGATTGGCACAGCCTTTTAAAACTGAATATAGTCGGACAAGTGCAAGAAGGACAGAAACAAGTACAATAACCTCGATTTAAGTGAAACAAAAGTAAATATGAAATGAGGCAGGGAACAGAAAACAATAAACAACAAACAAGTCGGTGACTCTTGCTCCCATGCAGATATCGGGTCAAAATCATATCAACTAGTTAATTAGAACACGGGACTTCAAATGTCTTTTTTTTTAACTCCCATGCTGTGTTGTCCTGCAGGCGGAGGTCAAGGAGCAGTTCCCTGGATAAGGGTCAGCTAACTACAGCCATGCTGATGGACGGAGACACTTCCCTTGGCATGTCCTTCCCCCCGCACTCCGCCGACCTCACTGGATTCTCTGCAGGGACAGGTGTCATGCTTCATTGGATCTGCACACACTTGTTACTCAATACAGTAGTGATAATGAATGCTATAGTGACAGTAGCAACATTGAAATGAAGGTGCTGTTGCTACGATTAATGATGTGACTAGAAGGGCACTCAAGCGTCAGGAATGGACCGCTTTTTAAGCAGTACAATAGTAATGATAATGAAAATAATGCAACACCAGCAACAGTGAAAGCACAATACTGTTGCTACTATTAATGATATGACTAGAAGGGCGCTTAGCTAGGAAAGCACAAATGGTCAGCAAGGCTGACGGTCCACTTATTTCAGTCAAACCCTAATTTAGTTTCTCCCCTCCCCCTTCTGTCCCTGTGTCTCTTGTCTCTCCGTCTCTCACTCTCCCTCCCACTTGAATGTTATTTTGCTGACTTGATATTGATTTTATCTGCATTCAGACTAGATCTTATAAGTTCATGGATTTAGATATCATCTTGTAAGCTTGATTTTTTTTTTCTTTTACTTTTTCCCCGATTGAGGTCAGTGCATTATTTCTTGAGTAATTCTTGACAATTCTTGAAAAATGTACGAGAGCATTCTAATATCTAAAGGTGATAATAGCTGCGGGAAAAAGACAGAAAATGGGTATTGTCCTAAGGAAACCATTGTTAACAGTTAAAACAGCAGTAATCACTAACAAGCACAAATGAGTTCAGCAAAGTAGAGAAAGCAACAGTGTAATCTTGTTATCCTGAAGGATGGTAGGTGGGAAAAGAATTAGTATTGGCTAACGATGAAATGTGCTTCCATAAAATGTTTATCTCACATTGTGAAAAGGCATGAAGTAAAGACCAGGGGTCTTCCCTTTCATCCCTCTCTCAAGTTCAATGGTCTCATCCTCGAGTTGCATTCTGTCTTTCCTCTCAATTAAAAAGGAAAAAAAAAGTGAAGTTTTGTGTGCAGAGGTGGAAAGAGATTTTTTTGAAAAGAAAATCTCCATTTCATTTTGTTCGTTTAGCACTCTGTCAAAGTATCTCAGTACTTAAAGTAAATGTTAGACTGAATAAGAAAAACAAGCAAAAACATTTTATTTGAAAGAGAAGTGTTGAATGTTTAATGAATTTTTTTCTCCTCAAAATGTGCAAAATCGTTTGAACTGAAAAATAAATGTCAAATGTTTCGTGAATGTTTCTTCTTCAAATGCGCAAAATCGTTGAACTGGAAAATAAATGTGAATGTTTTCATGAATGTTTCCTCTCCAAATGTGGTGGGCAGGGAGCAGATCCAGTCCAGCATCCCCAAGGAGGGGGTGGCCACTGGAGGACTCCCCGCCAAGGGCCCACGTCTGACATCACCGACTTCACCACGTCCTTCAGCTCCCCTCTCCTCTCTAATGGTCAGTGTATACGGCAGGGAAAGAGGGAGGGGAGGGTTATGGAGAGGTTAGGGATGGTGGGGAGGGAGGATGGAGATGCGGTATAGAGACATGAGAGGTAGGTTTGGAAGGAAATGGAGGGAAAAGGAGGGTGGTGACTGGTTTGTATGTGTGCTCATTGCAGCTGTTTTTAATGGTTAAGAAACATTAGTGATGCGGGCAATTATAATTCATGTGGTCAGCTTGTTTGTTGTTTTATACTTTTTGCATATGTGTGTGTGTGTGTGTGTGCGTGTGTGTGTGTGTGTGTGTGTGCGAGTGCACTTGTGTGTGTATGTGAGAGAGAAGAGCAACAGCATCAGCTGAAGTATCTTGACAGCAAGTGCAGCGCTCACAAGAAGAGTAGCCAGATCCTGTTTCAGCATGCTCACCATGTATGTTTCAGGCCATAGTCACTTTTTTGATGTGAACTTCCATGATGGATGTGTGTGTATATGTGCATGAACGTTCACAAGTCTTGATGTACTGTCGTCTTTGGGTCACAAAAGTCTGGTTAGAGGACAGACCTGTATTTTGGATTAAAAATGAACAAAAGAGGTGGAGGGTTCAAAAAACAGAAAATTCTTTGGATTTTATGAATGAGAAAGAAGCTTGAAAAACATGATCTCCCAGGATGTCTGATAATGGATAATGCTTTCTGTTTAGAGAGAGGAGAGGGGATGCAGGGAGGGGAGAGGGTTGAATCAGGTGTTGGGTGTGGAAATGATGAGCCAAAATCAGGAATTTAGAGTTGATGACAATCACATCTAGACAGGCACCAGATAGTGATGAAGATCTCCTGGAATGTAATCAATGCAAAAAGGGCATATGCTGCATTCTATTGTATCGGTAATGATCCTATGAAACATGAAAAAGTCTGCAACTTTGCAGGGAAAGGAAGGCAGTACTCGTTATGATCCTTCCACTGAGCTCACCACGGTAGCCTTTTATTCTTTTAGTTCTTCACAGTCTTACTACTTCAGAAAAAATTCTTCTGGCCAATGACAAGTAAATATTTGCAATGATGGAACATTTTGAGCGCCATATGTTTGTTGCCAGATAACAGTATAGACAACAGGATCCTCTGAAGAAGGATTAGTATGAGTGGCAGACTGTAAGACTTTTCCAGAGGATAAGTAAAGTACCCTGAAGAAAGATTATTATCAGTGGCAGACTGTAAGACTTTTCCACTGGATAAGTAAGTACCCTGAAGAAAGATTAGTATCAGTGGCAGACTGTAAGACTTTTCCACTGGATAAGTAAAGTACCCTGAAGAAAGATTAGTATCAGTGGCAGACTGTAAGACTTTTCCACTGGATAAGTAAAGTACTCTCTGTATGCATTGTAAAACTTGTGTTCTTTCTGTGGATAAGTGAAAGTATATTCTCCTCTTTGTGTGTGCTCGCAGCAGGTGGTGAAGCCATCAGTGTGGTTCCAGACACCCAAGAGCTGTGCCGACGACTGGAGGAGAAAATATAGCCAACCTCACACGCATGGGCAGCAACCTGCAGCATGAGAACCAAGGTTTGTTTTAAACATAGAAGTACCCTCCCTTACCCGCTAGCGCCCCGGCCGGAAATCACACAGCCAAAACGCTGAGCGCCCCCCAGCGCCCGGTAAAAACACGTGGCAACAATGGGCGCCGCCATGTTTTCTCGTAGAAAAGGAAGTCTCGCGAGAACGTGACTTTCCTTCTTCCTGTAGCCATTTACTTCCGTTTGCAAAAAACCGCGAGTCGATACGTGCCGTGGTTCTCGAGTTACGAATTTTTTAAGTTTTGAGGTCGAAAATGCCGTTTTTTTTTCACCGTGGCTAACCTTGAGTTCTGCCGTTCTATAATGAGATTTAGTGATGGAGATACTGTGTTTTGTAGGATTTACGGCAAAAGACTTAGTGAAAGTGCTGGGTAATGAAGCTTAGAGTGACCTAGATTTCGACTGGGATGAAGTCCAGGTATGATGAACAACAATTCGGAAGAAAGTTCTGAAGAAGATTTTTTTTTTCCCCCGAGTAAATGGCTCATGTGACATTCTTCAAACTTACGATATAGCAACATATATATTCGTAGGAATTTTAAAAATTATTTTCATTTCGTTATTTCCTTTCCTCTCTTTTAAATTAATTTTTTAATTGGGTAACCATGTTCAAATTACGGAGTTACTTACCTTTGCCGACGGTTTTTCGGTGTAACCAAGCTCTGATAAGTGCATACTGAAGAGGGTTAATTACATGAGATTGTACATGTGATATGTGTTTGCATGTTTAGTGTGTAAACATGATATGAAGGCATATGTGTTTGTATATATAGTGTGCGAACATGATGTGAAGGCATTGTCTCAGTCATCTCTCTTACCAGCTCACTATTTCTCTCTCTCTCTGTCTGTCTGTCTATCTGTCTGCCTGTCTGCCTCTCTCTCTCTCTCTCTCTCTCTCTCTCTCTGTCTGTCCGTCTGTCCTGTCTGTCTGTCTGTCTGTCTCTCTCTCTCTCTCTCTCATCTCTCTCTCTCTCTCTGGATTTTCTTCCTGCTCATATCCAGTGTCTGTCTCTCTCTCTCTCTCTCTCTCTCTCTCTCTCTCTGTCTCAGGCACTGTGCATACATGCAAAACTGATGAGCTCTTGAATATTAGTTACTGCATGCTTGCACATAAATGCTTATTTGATTTGGTGGTGGTGGGGGGGGGGGGGGGGGGTGTATGTATTATTTCCACCATTTTTTCTGTGCAGAGATGATGCAATTAAAATCTCATGAAATTGTGAAAGATCAAATGAACAGGCAGAAAAAAAACTGAGAAGTAGACCAATGATTGATTCTTCTATTGTATAGACGGTTATTTGAAAAAGGACTCCATTTCAATGATCCACGTGTTCCTTGTGGCCCCTTTTTCCTTCCCTGTCATGTTTCCTCCTCAAATCTTCCTGTTTTTATATCCATCCGCTTCCCCATTCCCTCTGTCTCATTTCTCGTATACATGTAAGCACATGAAAAGGAAACTGATGGACTCTGAAATGCGTGTAATCTGCACACAGGCGCATGAATGTTAAATTGATTTTTCTTTTCAGCTTGTACAAAACATTCTACCTTTATTTGTGTGTGTGTGTGGAGTGTGTGTTTCTTTTTTTTTTTTTTTTTTTTTTCAAGAAAAATGCAATTGGAGAATCATGCAAATGAAAAAGACAAAATGAGCAGAAATAATAACGGGAATCTGCGATTTTACCAATTCACATGATCTGTATGCCCCATCACTTGGTTTCTTTGTGATGAATTCTGTTCTCTCTGTGAGCAGAAATGGCCCAGATGATCAGCGCCCAAGGCCACAAACTGGAGGTTGTGAGGAAGAACGAGCGACAGTTGGCCGACAACCGCAGGTGACACACTGCAACACAGTTTCTGCTGAGCAGCTCAATGCATCCCCTGAAGAAACACATCTGACAGGCAGGGGATGCAGAAGGCTTCAGAGGACATGTACAGCAGAGGACCCCAAGACCACAAAGACATATGAATAACCCTTCCACACTGGTTTCATAGTAGTAATAACCGACAGCACTTTGTTGGGCGCAGTATAACTAATACCTAGTAACATAAAATGCCTTGCTAACAGCAAAGTGTACCTCACCACAGACACTGCTAACTCCGGATTTACAAAGCACAAGTGTATACTTTTTCACCAATCCAAACTGTCCTTATAGCCTGCCACCCAGTTTGGGTTTGGTTGACAAGAAGGCCAGCACCAAAATGCAGTTGAACTAAGGTATTATTAAGCACATCCCTGTTCATATTCCAGTTTTCAAAACATTCATCACCAACTATACAAAATACATATCCATCCTCGTATGATTCCATGCACTTACCTGCACGCATGAAGGTACGTTATTCTGTTTTTTGTACCACTCTACAGAGCAAAGAACTGTTCAGAGCACAGTTTGATGCATAGAAAAGACAGTGAACACCCCTGAGGGGGCTCATGTGTCTGTTTGAACATGAACTCGGAGATTTAGGTCTAAGAAAACAATTATCGATGACAGGAACATGACATACAACACAAAGGACATACTTCAAGCTGAACGTTCCTGCAGGACCACACAAGCAGGGCAGACTGTCCATCGAGTGAAGCAGTGTATGGCTTAGCTGTGTGGAGAGAAACAGTAGGATGTGACTTTGTATGACAAAAGGGAAAACATGTTCAGAACAATTTTTTTTTTCTTTTTTTTTTACAGTCTCATTTTCCATATTCTTTCATTTGTATTACTTGATAGCATTCATTCCGTCTACACCGTAAACAGCTGTGCTGAGGCTGATTTTGTCACAACCAAACAGCATCCGTCCACGGGGTGGGGGTTCAGTGCCAGGGCATCAAAGACCAGAAGCATTTTTTGCTACATCTGGTTGTAATGCTGTGCCTAACGTTTTTAGACGAAAGGAAGGATTGATTTTGTACAATGCATTTTATCTACCTTTACTATGTAAGTAACTAGCATCTGAATATGTTATGTATATGTGCATGTCATTATGATAGAACTGTTACTATGCATTATTAGTAACTAGCATATGAATGTGTGTGTGTTGTATGTATGTCAGTGTGATATAAAGCTGTTACTCTGCATTGAAGGTAATTAGCATCTGAATGTGTTTGTGTATGCATGTCTGTGTGATAGAGCTGTTAGTATGCATTTGTAAGTAACTAGTGTCTGAATGTGTGTGTATGTGTGTGTGTGTGTGTGTGTGTGTGTGTGTGTGTGTGTGTGTATGTGTGTGTGATAGAGCTGTTATTATGCATTGTAAGTAACTAGTGTCTGAATGTGTATGTGTGTGTGTGTGTGTGTGTGTGTGTGTGTGTGTGTGTGTGATAGAGCTGTTACTATGCATTGTAAGTAACTAGTGTCTGAATGTGTGGTGTGTGTGTGTATGTATGTCGGTGTTATAGACAGTCACTATGCTTTGACAGTAACTAGCGTCTGTGTGTGCCTATGTATTTGTGTGAGTGTGGTGGAGTCCTCATTATACAGACTGCATTATCATGACGCATTTATTTGTTTTTTGACAACAACAAAAATTTCAAAAGCATTTCTTATCCTCAAACTGGCCTATGTTTTAACGGCATCTTTTGTTCATGACAAATTCCATTTCAAGCATTTAGTGAAGTGTCCTTTCATCAAGAAGCCATCACTGTTGCAGAGTAGTTCATATACCGCAAATGCTGATTCATTAGCTCAGGGTGCACTGAAGATAAATTCATGAACAAATAAGAAAACAGGCAGAGTGAAGCTCACGGACAAAATTTAGCAGATACCTGACCTTCGCTTGAAACCCATTATGTTAATCAGATTTGAGATGAAGAAAAAAGATAATGCACATTTGATAACAAGTCGTTCTCAGGGAGATGATGGAGAAGATCTGTCTGTTTGCCTGTTTTCATAGGAAAAAAAAAGTCTAACCAGTAATGTACACAATGGGAATAATACGACCAGTTTCACAAAGCTTTTTGTGTCAGTTAGGAATATCCCATGGTAATGTCAACAATTTTGCCATGTGTGTCTGTGTGTGTGTTGTGTTTGTTAACATGTATTTGAGACACATTTAGCATAATTTCAACATGATAATGTTTTGATTTTGGTGCAGTGTGGTGTATTGTAATGTGTTGCTTTCATTTCTTGTTTTCAGGCTAACTTTCTCTCTGTGGTTATCATGAAAATAAGTAGTCACTGGAACTACAGGTTGAATGATGTTTCGTATTGGATTCTGTTGGGTTTTTCACAGATAAGTAGTCATTCAGGTGCAGAGAGTTTCTTTTTTCATATGTCTCAACAATCACATTAGGTTTAATTAAGTCAGAGTTGGCCTGGCATTACCTAATGTACACCTGACATGCAATGCTGAAGAAAATAGGAAAACCTTCCCTTTCTCTTTGGTGTTTCCATCTGTCTCTCTGTCTTTGCTCTCCTCCCTCTCTCTCTGACTTTGCCCACCTCATTCCTATCTCCCTATTTCCTCTGTCGCTATCCCTGCCATGTCTGTCTGTCTGCCTTGCCGTCCCTGGCGGTGGCATGCAAAGGTGACTTTTGCAGTGCCAACATATAGACTGATGTTTAT
>JADBJO010017927.1:30000-32500 GCA_016801955.1 Conus betulinus | reverse complement strand
TCAAACACTTCACAACCCACTGGGATTAACGTACTCCCCAAAATGTATAAACCTGACACACTCGGTATACCCTTAGTCTGTGCTTTAGCTTCCTCCTCCCTCCTCCCCCCCCCCCCCCCCCCCCCCCACACACACACGCACACACTCACGCGACTCTTCAGGACTATCAAACCTCGGTTCTGTTGTTTCAGATTCCATCTGATGACAAAGACTTCCACATCAAAAGCTTGGCCCAGTTGGTCTCTGAGGAGCCCACCTTTGACTTTCTTACAGAACAGGAGTCCACATCGGCAGACAAGCCTGGTTCCATTGAATGCAGCGACATGACAGCCAGTGACAGCCAGGAAGCAACTGGATACAGTCATGGTGCACCTGGATCCAGCCACAGTGTATCTGGAACCGTCAGTCATGTGCATTCTCCTGGACGCAGCCATGACTTAGTGCAATATGACCACGACAGAACTGGGAGTACTCAAAGCACGTCTGAACACACTAGTGGTGTCACTCCGTACGATTACGTTGAGATAGAAAGCTATAACAATCCAGCAGAGAATGTCCTAGACGATGATCAATTCGAATTTATACCCGTTGGAATCGAGTACAAGTACAACAGCACAAACCATGACAGTGATAAAGGTGAAGCCAGTGGATACATTGAAAATCAGTCTAAATACAACACCATTTTAATCAAAGACACTGATGACATGTCTGCACAAGGCATTACAACAAGACACAGCACCATGACCCATGGCAAAGCTAGTACCCATGATGATGCTTCTGATCATGTTGACACATCTGGTGACTCCCACACGTTCATCACAGAAACACAACAGGAGGATCACACCTGTCTGATGCACAGCAATCCACATCAGTGTAAAGAGAGCTCAGAAAAGGACAGGCTATGGACAAAGAAGAAAACTTCATGCAGCCATCAGGATTTTGTGCAGAACAAAAGGCTCCAGCCTCCACGACATGCAGAAAAAAACATTGGAAAGCAGAAGTTCAGACCATCACACGTTGATTCGTACAGTACAAAAGCCACATGAGTGCACATACTGCCATAAATTCTTCAGAAAACCAAGTGATTTAAATACGCACATTAGAATTCACACTGGAGAAAAGCCATATAAATGTCCATATTGTTCTAAGTCCTTCAAACAAACATCCCATTTGAACAGTCACATTCAAACTCACACAGGAAAGAAGCCATATAAATGTCAGTACTGTCCTAAGTTCTTCAGAGGGATATCCAATCTGAAAATTCACACTCGAAACGCACACAGGAGAAAAACCATATGCATGTCAGTACTGTCCGAAGTTCTTCAGACAGAGAGACAAACTGGACATTCACACTCGAGTTCACACAGGAGAAAAACCATATCAATGCAACTTCTGTCCTAAGTCTTTCATACAAAAATCCAATTTGAGACGACACACCCTACTTCACACACAGGAGAAAAGCCATATGAATGCAAACACTGCTCTAAATCGTTCAAACAAAAGAGATCGTTGGACAGACATACCCAAACTCACACAGAAGATCAGCAAAACAGTCAGGGCACACTTCAGACACACGTCTTGTCTAACAATTCAGACTCAAATCCATGAGGGGGAAAATAGTGT
The DNA here is from genome assembly GCA_016801955.1 of Conus betulinus. Taxonomy (NCBI): domain Eukaryota; kingdom Metazoa; phylum Mollusca; class Gastropoda; order Neogastropoda; family Conidae; genus Conus; species Conus betulinus. The sequence goes on along the minus strand of JADBJO010017927.1, from coordinate 30,877 downwards.
TAACATTGTGCTAAATCTGGGGTGAATTATCCAGCTTAAGATGCACTTCTCAAAGTCTCCGGGAACATAAAGGTTAACACTGGCAGGATCCTTTCACAGACTGGTATCTTACGCCATCTGTAACACCGACTTCATGTGATAGCGTGCATACAAACACAGAGCTACTTTAGATAATGAGATACTAAGAGATGTGATAAACGCTTTAAAATGTAAAAACCTTAACAACAATGAGAGAAACAAAGAGACTAGAAAATGCGTATTCACGAACTTGTGTATGTGCAAACGTGATACGTGCCTTTGTGTGCACATGTGAGTGAATGAGTGAGTGAGTGTGAGTGTGTGTGTGTGTGTGTGTGTGTGTGTGTGTGTGTGTGTGTGTGTGTGTGTGTGTGTGTGTGTGTGTGTGTGTGTGTGTGTGTGTGTGTGTGCACATCTAGTTTTGTTTCTTCATATGAACAATTTGTAGTGTCTTCTCTCTTGGATGTTAATGTTATTATCAAAGGAAATTCAATAAGCGTTGAGTCAATTTAAAACCAATTACCATGGTTCACTCATGTTTTCCCTTGTTGACCCCTTCCCCCGCCCATTCCGTTGCCTTCCCCCCTCCACTATCATCTCCATCCTTCACCTGCCAGCCCATACCCCTCCTTTGGCAAGATGTGTATATTGGTTTTTACAAACGGATACCGGAGCATGGTCGTCATTAACTTCTTCAGTTTTACAATGCATATTTTTTCTGTTCTAGACAGACCTATTTTACAATGAAATTCACACGCTGTACTGGTCAGAAATTGAGATTAATCTTGCAAAAACATCTACAATAAAAATTTAATTTTACAAAAAAAGGGGGGGGGGGGTGGGGGTGGGGGGGGATGGC
>JADBJO010017927.1:22500-25000 GCA_016801955.1 Conus betulinus | reverse complement strand
CTTCAGGTTTTGCTTAAGCTGTTGTTGTTCTGATTTCGCTGTGTTGTGTAAGACAGGACTGTTATAGCCCCATTCCCACACCCTCAATGCCATAAGCCCAATCATATCATTTATCATATCATGTTGATAACTGCACAGTTATTTGGACTCTTTTCTTTTTCTTTTTTTTTATTCATGCCATTACAGGCCGAAAAATGAGCCCTAAACCTAGGGACAGGAAGTGTCCTATGGAAGGGTAACAGAACACGACTGACTGACAGCAGAGCAAAATGGACAGAGAACCTGTATTGGAGATCAAGACCTTGGCACACAGTGACTCTTCATGGAGCTCAGGCAGAAGAGGTGCTCACTCCAGTATCTCAAATCACAGCGCTCTCTCTCCACCTATCCCAACCCTACCTACAGCTCCTACCCCCCAACCCCAAAACCTTACGCCCCTACTCTACACCCTAGTAAAAGGCTTCTTAGCACAGGATCTTTTAGAAGGTCTTGCTGGGAGAACACCATTGCCCACGGACAGGTTCAACAGTGAATCGGTGGGCCTGAAGAGACAGGAGCAGGATCATGATTAGTTTGCAGAATAAACAATTTTCTCTATGAATGTTTCGAGCGACTCTGAAACGCCTTGATTATGGCGAGGCGCTCTTTTTTTGAATGTAACTGTTGCGCCAGAGTCTATCACACTTACTAACTTGCACAAGTGCTGCATTATGATCATCTTTCCGAATGGCTGTTCGTTTCTTTTGAAAATCTAAAACAGGAGTGGTAAGGGAAGACAAAATGAGATGAACTACTTCTAATACCCAGGTAAAGCTAAACGGAAACGACCTTGCATTTTAACAGTGAGATGCTGAAACGCTGATCTCTCTCTCTCTCTCTCTCTCTCTCTCTCTCTCTCTCTCTCTCTCTCTCTCTCTCTCTCTCTCTCTCTGTTGCACATGTGCTTTCAGTAAGGGCTACAGGTTTAAAAAATATGTTTGCTATTTGTTCGATTGGAATTTGCCTTATGGATTTTTTTTTTGTCATCTGTAACCCTTCATTTTTCTCAGCGTTTGTAGATGCTGGTGCACATCCATTATTTTGTAACAGCAACTGGGGTTATTGTTACCAGTATGTGTGTTTTTTTACGTTTTCACCATTAATCAACTTTGCTGAGTGTTGATCTACTCAGCCAGATTCTGCACACACACATTTGTGACTCACTTCTGCCTTCATAATAAAGAAAAACACTAGAGTGAGTTTTAGTGCTTTGAGTAATTATGTTGCTGAACAGGTTACAACGTAGGGCAAGGAATTATTAAATCCATAAACAGGCTGCTGCTGCTAATGCTAGTGCTGCTGCTGCTGTTATATATATATATATATATATATATATATATATATATCCCTCTGGGGGTTACAGCCTTGCCGAGGTCAGAGGGCTTGCTCGGTCCAGTGATCCTTTAAGCTTTGCTTACAGGGGCATCAATAGTCAAGCAGATGTTAAGTTCTTCTTAACGCTTTTAGGCCTGCATTGCCAAGTTGCTGTCTGGACTAAGCACAACGTGGTAGGAGTTGATGCCTCTGGTAGGTCGCTCCATGTCAGATGAAAGCCCGGACAAATAGTAACCCACCTTTTTCCTTTTCTTATCTTCTGTCTTTCTTACTTGGCTTTCTTCTATCCTCGTCTCTCCTTTAAGTCTTCTTGTCCACATTGTTTTTCTCTCTGCGGTTGTTTGCCGTGCAGTGCGACTTGTGATGGAGGGGAATGAAATCCCGGTGATTGAGAGGGCTAGTGCCCTCAACACATCTGTTTGGCTCGGGCCTCTCCTAGACAGAGGTACAATCTGGCCCAGGTGAATGAATCGGCTACCGCTTCATGGGGCTGTTTCAAGACAGGCAGTTCTCTGGCTGGCCGCACTAACCCCTGCAGTGTACAGGTCTCTGACCCCAGGAGTTGAGCATGATCAAGGGGATTGTGGGCGTCTGTTTCTCTCCTTAAGCCTGAATGGGGTCAAGACAGTAACTTCTTGGCCCTGGCCCGTTAGTTGGACTCCGTGGCGGGTGGTGTAATGAAGAGATGGAAATCGAAACAAGAAAAATTACTTCTTCGCCTAAAAAACTCCACCCCCAAACAACGAAAGGTACATCCATGTACAAAAAAGTACTACAGAAGTCTGAGGTGGATTCTGACTCTGAAGCAGAAACAAAAACAACTGGTTTTGGTCTGCTTGGTTGAAAGTGGAATGTGTAGACCATGAAAAACCAATTTTCCGCACTGATCCCATTCGCCAATGAAAAGGGCTTCCAGGAAATTGCTGGAGATCCACAATCAGTAATAACGTTAAAGAATGGAACCTTCCTTATCCATTGCAAATCTGAGAGACATTCAGAGCAGCTTCTAAGAGCCACAAGACTGGTAGACAGAAAATCCTGGTGACTCCTCATAAACAGCTGAATTCATCCAAAGGAGTCATTCGATGCCAAATCTCAGAGATGTCTTGGAAAAAGAATTCAAAAT
>JADBJO010017927.1:12500-17500 GCA_016801955.1 Conus betulinus | reverse complement strand
AAATTCACACGCTTTACTGGTCAGAAATTGAGATTAATCTTGCAAAAATCTAGAATAAAAATTTAATTTTCCAAAAGGAAAATTTCACCAAGATTTGGGTGGGGGGTGGGGGGGGACCGCAGTATTAACTGGATACACAAATTAGAGGGGGGGGGGGGGGGACTATTTTAAGATTTGGAACTGATTTTGACATATTTCTTTGCGTGATTTACTATTGTCTGATCACCACGTTCCTCTTGTGATGCACTGACGGTTCTGATGCGCAATAAAGTTTTTATCTTTTTATTTTTTTTAAACGTTTGTTGCATACGACGTGTGATGTTCAAGTGTGTGTGTGTGTGTGTGTGTGTGTGTGTGTGTGTGTGTGTGTGTGTGTGTGTGTGTGTGTGTGTGTGTGTGTGCAGATATTTCTTTGTATGTACGTGTATACGTATGTATGCAAATATACAAACTCGTACATACCTACGTGCGTACCTTCGAATCCAAGTTCATATGTACGCATGCCTGTCTGTTTGTATTTATGCATGCCTGTCTGCCTGTCTGCCTGTCTGTCTGCCTGTCTGTCTGTATGTATGTATGTATGTATGTATGCATGTATGTATGCATACATGCATGTTTGTTTGTATGTATGTATGTATGTATACATGTATGTATGCACACTTGAGTATACCTACGTAAGTACCTACGAATGCAGGTACATGTGTATATATGCTGTTTTCTGTTGGAAATGTGCAATATGTACAGAGTAAAACCCAATCTGTGTGTTGGTGACCACAGTAATTCTGTAGCATTAACCATAGAAGTTTCTAGTATATTTATGCTTTCCTCTAAACGTATTATGAGAACCAGTTCAAAAGGTGCATGCCCCTTTGCTTGTCCTGAAATAACTCAAGGTGTTACACAGGGCTGATAACGCATGTCATCGGTTCTTTAGTCACTGTGCATTAGAACTGGTATCGGAGCTTAGGATGCCCATCAGTAAACACAAGCAACTGGCAAAATTGGGCATTATAGTCATAATTGGCTCCAAAGAACACAGACTGGAATTAGTCAGTTGAAAGGATTTGAAATGGAATCTTAAACTGTGAAAAATGTTGACTATGCACTGACATAATACCATACAATTACCGAGAGAGAGAGAGAGAGAAGAGAGATAGAGAGAGAGAGAGAGAGAGAGAGAGAGAGAGAGAGAGAGAGAGAGAGAGAGACGGAGGAGAGAATCTTTATTCATTGAAACACTGATATAACAGAAAGGGGTCTGTTCTTCTAGTGTGCTGTTAGTGCCTAACCCATGCAAATTATATAAACATACGCACGCACGCACGCACGCACGCACGCACGCACGCACGCACACACACACACACACACACACACACACACACACACACACACACACGCACACACACACACACACACACACTGAGTGAACACAATTTCTTGTCAGATCAACTCATGGTTGTACTCACACGTAAGAGAAGCTTCGGCAGATGAAGAACGATTGGTGGGAAAAGAAAGCGGAAAAGTCTGTAAGCTGCAGCTGACATCAACGACATGAAGGCATTCCACGAGGGCCTTCGCACCATCTATGGGCCAAAGACTACTGGATAAACACCCATTCCTGCTTCTGACCAGACACACGCGGCTAACAGATAAGACTGGCATTTTTGCTCGCTGAGCTGAGTACTTTAATGGCCTTTTGAACAGTCTCATCAATCTTTCCAGGGGCAGAATCAACATCAGCACAGTTCAGACTGAAACCGAAATACAAAGACATAACAACTTAGTGAACAAATGGCCTGTGTCTGGTCCTACATCATGCTTTCAAGCAAGACGGAGGGAGGGAGGGAGCGAAAGAGAGGCAAGCAGACAGACAACCAGATAGATAGACAAACTAGCGAACATGTAGATAAAAAAATAAAGAAGAGCCACTCTTATGAAATGACAGCGGGATAAAGAAAGAGAGGTGGGATGAACGGACGGGAGGGCAGACAAATAGACAGGCAAGCAGGCAGGCGGGCCGACACACTGACAGACAAACTGAGAGAGAGAGAGAGAGAGAGAGATATTGTAGAGAGAAGACAGAATGTTTTTTTTTTTTTTTTGTTGAAAATACTAATACACACCTTAGCTAATAGAATTATGTAATTAATGAATTTGTAATTCGCAAGATTGAGACCAAATTTGTTTATACCAAACAATATGTCCAGAACTGATAGCTTTAGTCTTATATTTGTTTTTACGTACATAAAGTCCTCGATGAACTACCAAAAACATTTGCACAGGTGACAATCATAGAAAAAAATGCTCAATATAATCAATTGTGTCAGGACAATATGAACACGTACTATTTTCTTTTTTACTTGCATTTTAGTTAGAAGAATATTTGTGGGGTAAATATTATGCAAGATTTTCCAGTGCAGGACTCTTAATCTTGTTTCTTTTGTAACGTCTTTCGCTCTTGACCATATAGATGTATCTAGCCTAACACCAAATTTTCTGAGCCAAAATTGAGACGCACACATGGAGTCACTGGTTTTTTGTCGTTACAGACTAATTTCCTTATATCCTTTACTTTCCTATTGAACTGACTCGCCTCGCATTTCTGAATTCCTTCTTCTTCTTCGCCGCTCTGTATCCACTGAACCCATGTCTTTGGAATAGTGGTCATTACAATGTTATAATCTAGTACGATATTTGTTCTGTTTTGCCCTATCATGTCTTGTAATTCCTCTAGAGTGAGTAAACGGTTTTCTAACTGATGCCACAGAAAAAAAGCAAGACGTGGACCCTTAAAACGCATCTAGGACGAATGGAAATTATACAGTGAAGTATTACTGTAAAATAGGAATGATCACAAGTACTTATCTTATCACCGTAAACAAGTTTTAAAAACCTTCAAACAGACTATCAGACTATGAGGCAATCTGTTGACATCAGTTAAGAACAGAAAACTACATTCACGTGGCTATGAATCAAGATACAATGTCTGTGCGAAAGAAAACTGTGTGGACTCTTTTTTCAATCAGGCTGATCCAGAGAGAAAGAGAGAAAACATGATGGACTCACAGCGTTGCAGAATTGACTGCAACACAATTGACAAATACTCAGGCCTAGACAAGGAACTGACAGAGCTGCAGAAATATTGTTAACACAATGCTATCCACTGATTCTGTATTGAATTAAGGAACAAAAGGAAAGGACAAGATTGCACTGTCTGCAGAACAAAGGCTTTTCAAGAAAAATGAAGGAATACTTTAACATTATGCCATAGATGCATTTTGCAGCCAACGATATCAAGTCTGTAAACCAAAAGCACAACATGACACTTCTGACAGAGAACAAAAATGACTCAGTGTGTGTGTGTGTGTGTGTGTGTGTGCGTGCGTGCGTGCGTGCGTGCGTGCGTGCGTGTGCGTGCGTGTGTGTGTGTGTGTGTGTGTGTGTGTGTGTGTGTGTGTGTGTGTGTGTGTGTGTGTGTGTGTGTGTGTGTGAGGTGTCTATAAGCTTTCAAATAACAGTGTGGTAACATTTTCAGTTGTTTTTTCCAACAAACTGCAGGATTGTGACATTTTGCGTCCTAACTATCACCTGTTACAACGCGTCATTTCTGGAATGTCACATTACAACACTATTGTCAAAACTAAAACATACGTGCAGCGACTGTACTAAATTGAGAAAGTATCGCAGCTCTTCTGTAGAAGGTCAGCATTACGTCATACAGTAGAATGCCTGCAGAAAGTGTAGATTGTCAAGCGAATGTGTAAATACGTTCATATGAACTGACTTGCTTTGTTGAACATGGTTTGGTTCCAGTCTGCACAGATGCATTCGCTATAAAGCAAACATCACACCAGACAAGTCTTTGTACAATTGTTGTTGATATCAACTTTCTAAATGTGTTTAGATCTCTGAAAAAAAAAGCTGTAAAAAACCAGCAATGTTGCCAAATAATGAACGAACAGATACATATAATCCTCAGTAATATTATATACTCTGATTGTATTATGTTTTCAATTGTAATCTCTCTGGACCTCATTCATTTCTTAAGGGGGGTGCTTTTCTCACCATTCAGACGTAGTTTGTTTCCATGTATATTAAGGTATGTACAAACCTGTGATTAAACTGAACAAAGGGGTTGGACAGCTCCGATCACTTTGTCACCCACCAACTAAGAAACTATGTGCACCGAGATTTGATGTCCAGCGTGACGACTAGAGTGGCAACAAACTGATATTCTACACAACCAGATGAATAATGTGAGTACGTTGCTACTTTATTCATCAGGTTTGTGCTGTAATGATAGTCTTCTTGAACATTGCACTGATGATGTTTCTTTTATGACATCATAACTGGTGCTGCGATAACTGGTCACACCAACACCATTATTACTCTTCACATACGTATCTATAGACAAAAGTCAGTAACTGTGTAGGGAACTGTACACTTTACCAGAGATTGATCAATAGCAGTGAGGGGCCGAAAGAGATATCTTTCAGGGGCAGTGTCAACATCAACACAATACAGGCTCAAACTAAAAATGGGAAGACATAAACATCTTCATGAGCAAAAGCAGCTTTTTCGGGCCCTATCTAGGCCGAATGGAAAATGATACAGCTGAAGTATCACTGTATAACAATAATGATCAGTAGTACTTATTATAACACCATAAAAAAATCCAAAACCATTAAACCGACTATCAGACTATGAGACAATCTGACCAAAAAACAGAGCTGGAGAAATATTAATAGTGTACCATCCATTCAAATGACTCTGTGTGTGTGTGTGTGTGTGTGTGTGTGTGTGTGTGTGTGTGTGTGTGCGTGTGTGCGCGTGCGTGCGTGCGTACGTGCGTGCGTGCGTGCGTGCGTGCGTGCGTGCGTGCGTGTGTGTGTGTGTGTGTGTGTGTGTGTGTGTGTGTGTGTGTGTGTGTGTGTGTGTGTGTGTGTGTGTTCGTATATTTCAAATAACAGTGTGGGAAATTTTTCAACTTTTCACGACAA
>JADBJO010017927.1:0-7500 GCA_016801955.1 Conus betulinus | reverse complement strand
TGTGTGTGTGTGTGTGTGTGCGTGCGTGTGTGTGTGTGTGTGTGTGTGTGTGTGTGTGTGTGTGTGTGTGTGTGTGTGTGGTGTGTGTGTGCGTGCGTGCGTGTGTGCGTACGTGTATGCCTATATGTGCGCGTCTCTGTGTGTGTCTGTGTTTGGTATGTGTGTGTGTCTGTGTGTGTCTGTCTGTCTGATTGTGCGCGTTTGTGTGTCTGTATGCCTGTGCATGTAGAAACGAAGATGAGACCTGATCCAAAATTCCCGCAATTTGTAGATAGGAAGTGGAGCACATCCCTAGCTCCCTCCCAGTCAAAATACATCATTTCAAAAGACAAACATGCGTTTAAAGGAGGGAAGGGGAGGGGGGTATGAGAGGAAATCTTTCTCCAGTGAGTGCTTTCGTTTGGTTTTGTTTGTTCCTTCAGGGGAAGTCAGAAGGATCCATCAGCAACTTCTGTTATGTTCACTGAAAAGATGATAAGGTTTGTTGCTGGATCCTTTGGTTATGTGCTCAGTGAGAACCACTTCCATAATCATATGGAAAAGATGTGTGTGGGGGGGGGGGGGGGTGGGTGAGAGAGAGATGAAGAGAGAGAGAGAGAGGAGGCAGGCAGACAGACAGACAGACAGGGATGGAGAGAAAGTTGGAAAAAAAAATAGACACACACAGACAGATGGCGAGTGAACAAGTAAACAAGAAGAGAGAGAGAGAGAGAGAGAGAGAGAGAGAGAGAGAGAGAGAGAGGTGTCTTTGTGGTAATAGGGGCTGGCTCGATGTTACTTGCTCCCACCTCACCTCCCCCCCTCCCCCCCCCCCCCCCCCCCCCCCCCCCCCCCCCCCCCCCCCCCCCCCCCCACACACACACCCACACACACTCCCCCTTCGATTTCTGCCTCGAACCCCTATCCATACCTGACCCTGTCCTCTCCACTCTGTGCCGCCAAACCTTCTCTTTCTCTTGCACTTCTCCTCCCTCCTTCCATTCCACATCTCACCCCTTTTTCCACCGCCCATCATGATCGCTATTCTTCACAATATAGTTGTTTTCTGCGCATTAAAAGTGAAAGTATTCTTCTAAAAAAAAAAAAAAAAAAGGCCAACATTTCCCTACCCACCACAGCTCTGCCCACCCCCGCTACCCCCCCTCCTCCTAGTTCTCTGGGGGTGGGGTGGGGGGGGGGGGTGTGTGGGGGGCTGTCCCTCAAATCTCTTGTTTTTTTTACGAGTTCTTTACAATAGCATTACACAGGCATGCACTCCCTAACCCTACCCCTGTCTCTTTCCGCCTCCCCCTGCCCTTCCTTTTCACGTCCACCACTCTTCTTTCCTCACCTGCCTGCTGACATTACTATCTTCCAAGGGCCTTTTTTTTTTTTTTTTTTACTTGAGAAAGAAACCATGTTCACAATTGAAATGGTACTACCCCCCCCTCCCCTGTCTCTCCCCTGTCTTCTGCCTCCCCCCAATTCCCTCGGAGAAAATAGAGACACTCGTCTAAGCAGTGACGTCGTTTTTTTTCATTGTGAATTATTCACTGTGAAATGACACTGGCTTGTCTGATTCCGGTTGTGCCTTGTCCACCTGAAACTTTTTATCTTGTTCTGACTTTACTGTGTAGTGTGACACAGGACTGTTATAGCCCCATCCCCACCCCTCAAATGTCATACGCTACATCACATCATTTATCACATTTGCTAACTGCACAGTTATTTAGTCTCACTTTCACTGTTGTCCATGAGGATTAAACCAAAGGACAGGAAGAATCCCATGGCAGAACCAATAACTGATGATTTCATCACCCCCCCTCCAAACACACACACACACACACACACACACACACACACACACACACACACACACACACACACACTGCGGCTGAGTGACCACTGATTTCATGCATTAAAACTATCTTTGTAACCGATGTTAGGATCCATTATTAGCAATCATGAATGTAAGCTAGAAGTTCTCTGAGGGGGCAATATGGACATCAGCATTGTTCACATTGAGACCTGCATGGAAGGACAATAACAGTTCCATGAACACACTAGATCAGGCTCCAGCAAGCTCTGGTATGAACATTTTCGTGTCTGCAGATCAGGTATAGACTCTTACTGTCGATCTATAAAGAAGAATCTAAGCCATGGAAACGAGATATTATCATAAAATACCTAATACTAGAGATTAAACATACCACCAGTTAACAAGGGCATTAATCATCAAGCATCACTTCTGGCGATATGAAGTTCTGATACCATCCATTGAGAAAAGAAAATCTATTTTGGCATGACCTCGTAAAACCATCAAATGGCCGGGCAAAACTGCAAACGTGATCCTCCAGGGGACTGCTCAGGGGGGGGGGAGGGGGGGGGGGGGGGGGGGTAATCGAAAAATGCACAGGGTGCCTACCTGCACAGTCCCAGGCCTTAGGCACAAAACTGACAGCTGGAAAACCCAGTGAACGATCGTTCACCACAGCGGCCCAGTGACTCTTCACAGAGAGACAGCAGAAGAGATACTTAGCCCAACATTTCACATCAGAGCCCTGTCTCTCTCACACAACCCCTATAACCACTCCCCACCCCACCCTACTCCCACACCCCGCTCCACTCGCCAGAAACAGGCTTCTTGCCCCTGGATCTTTTAAAGGATTCATTACCAAAATGTTCTAGTCCACCACAGCTCTTGAAATAATGTTTTGCAGGGAGAACGTCATTGTCAGTGACATGTTCCATGGTAAATCCATGGCCTTGAAGAGATAGCAATAGCTCCGTGATCAGTTTGCATAGTGAAAACTTGTCTCTATGAGTGACGTGAGCGCATTTTAAAGGCCCAGACGATGGCGAGGCATTCTGTTCATGGTAATGTGGCATTTATGTTTATCAAGTAGTGAAGTGCTGATGTACACCACAATATGCAAAACGCCTTCAAACCCCCTTGCCCTTGGCACATAATCAGATCCATTGTTGATGGCATCGATCTCCACAACAAAAAGGGTGGCAACATGCTTGGTACCAACAAAATGAGAGCCTTGACGGCACTTTCAAAACTGCGCAAGTTTAGTTTCATTATTCCACACACTTTGTTTGTTGTTTTCGAAAAATCTAAAACAGAAATGGTACAGAAACAAACAAAATACACACACACACAGACACAAACAAATTGAGATGTACTATTTGTAGTAGTCTAGCAGAGCTCAAAGGAAACAATGTTGTGTTTAGAAACGAATTGCTGAACCAGACAGACAGAATCCCCCCCCTCTCTCTCTCTCTCTCTCTCTCTCTCTCTCTCTCTCTCACTCTCTCACACACACACACACACACACACACACACACACACACACACACAAGGACGGGTTAACTGCTTGGGCTACAGGTTTACAAGATAGTACTGCTATATCTTCGATTTGCAATGATGAACATTTTTGACAATACATGGAATTTGCTGTTTGAAGGATGTTTTCAGAGTGGTGGTGGTCATCTGTCTGTAACAATTCAGTTTTTTTGTTTTCCTCAACGTTTGTAGTTTATAGTTTGTAGCCACCAATTTACAACAGTAACATTTTTACCAATGTGTTGTTTTCACGCTTTCGCTGTCTATCTATACTTGCTGATTGTTGGTCTACTCAACCAGATTGTGCACATAGGTCTGTAGCTTGCTTCTCCCTTTATAATCATGAACACCACGATAAGATCTGGTGTTGTAATGATCCATGTTGTTCAACAGGCAAGAACATTAGGAAACTGATTGTGAAATCTATACGCAAGCTGCTACTCCTGCTAATGCAGAAGATAGTCCTGCTGCTGTTTTTATCTCTTCCACCATGAAATGCAGTATCAATTTATTATCAGCCTGTCGAAGGAAAAACAAAAATCTCTGGAGTCACTGAGTCAACGACAGGATACTGTCATTAAACCGACAGAGAGGCAGGCAGCTTAGTTGCTGTATGAGACAAACAGGTGTGGAGAGTCACAGAGATCACAGACAATCGTCTGACCGGATTTCTACATGCAACGCACATCATTACCCTTCCCTGAATGCTACAAATTCATTTCAACCACAGTCAACCAGAAATAAAGCGAAACCACTTACTAAAGTTGGCCAGACTCCTTCTAATGTGAGACACTTCACAACCCACTTTCCCACTTGCTATAAAAAAAATGCACAAATCTGACAATTCTGGCATGCCTATTCTTTATGCTTGTAAATGCACCCCCCCCCCCCCCCATACACATAGACACACGCTTGCCACCACCACAACCCCTACCCTCCACTTCCAGTCCCCCCCCCCCCCCCCCCCCCTCCTCAACAAATACATACGCACACTGCCCACTTTTTAAGACGTATCAAAGCTTGGTACTGTTGTTTCAGATTCTATCTGATGATGAAGACGTCCTCATCATAAGCTTGACCTCTGAGGACTCCACCGACGACTTCTTACCAGATCAGGAGTCCACATCAGCAGACAAGCCTGGTTCCACTGAATGCAGCGACATGACAGCCAGTGACAGCCAGGAAGCAACTGGATACAGTCATGGTGCACCTGGATCCAGCCACAGTGTACCTAAATATGACAGTCATACATGTTCACCAGGATGCAACCATGATTTAATGCAACACGACCATGACAGAACTGGAAGTATTCAAAGCACATCTGAACACCCAAGTGGTGTCACTCCACACGCCCATGATGAGGCTCAACGTTCAAACACAATCCAGCAGAAAATATTTCAGACGATGGTTTACTTGACTTTAATCCAGCTGGGACCGAGTTTAAAGCACGGTAGCACAGAACGTGACTATGATGTAACTAAAAGCAGTGGACACATTGGAGATCAGTCTACATACAGCAATGACACTGATGACAAGTCGGCACAAGGCATGGCAACAAGATACAGAACCGTGACCCATGGCGCAGCTAGTACCAATGATGATGCTTCTGATCATGTTGACACATCTGGTGACACCCACACGTTAATCACAGAAAACACAACAGGAGGATGACACCTGTCTGATGCACAGCAATCCACATCAGTGTAAAGAGAGCTCAGAAAAGGACAAGGGTATGGACAAAGAAGAAAACTCCATGCAGCACTCAGCTGTTTGTGCAGAACAAAGGCGCCGCCTCCACGACATGCGGAAAAACATTGAAAAGCAAAAGTTCTGACCATCACACATTGATTCGTACCGTACAAAAGTCACATGAGTGCACATACTGCCATAAATGCTTCAGAAAACCAAGTGATTTAAATACGCACATTAGAATTCACACTGGAGAAAAGCCATATAAATGTCAGTACTGTTCTAAGTCCTTCACACAAACATCCAATTTGAACATTCACACTCGAACTCACACAGGAGAAAAACCATATAAATGTCAGTACTGTCCTAAGTCCTTCAGTCAGAGGGACAACCTGACCACTCACACTCGAGTTCACACAGGAGGAGAAAAACCATATCAATGCAACTTCTGTCCCATGTCCTTCAGACAATCATCGCATTTGAGACGACACACCAATTTCACACAGGAAAAAGCCCATATGAATGCAAACACTGCTCTAAATCGTTCAGACGGAAGGAATCGTTGGATAGACATACCTTAACTCACACAGAAGATCAGCAAAACAGTCAGGGCACACTTCAGGCCCACGTCTTGTCTAACAATTCAGACTCAAATCCATGACGAGGGAATATGTTAACACTGTACTAAATCTGTGTGGTGAATTATCCAGCTCAAAATGCCCTTCTCAAAGTCTCCAGGAACATAAAGGTTAACACTGGCTTGATCCTTTCACAGATTGATAGTTCACGCTATCTGTAGCACTGACTTCATGTGATAGCGTGCATACAAACACAGAGATACTTTAGGGAATGAGATACCTGCAGCGTTGACGGTATTATCGGCTTCTGGCTTTTGCTGCCAACTGACTTTTGGTGTACGATGTTATCGTCGAGGTGGTTCCACTCAGTTATTGTCTTTGGGAGTATGAGTTTCGGTACTGATCGGAACGCAGTAGCACCTATCGTTATTTCGTATGTAGTTCTCCCACTGGGTTTTGTGACAGGTACGTACTGTTGTCTCTGGTGGAGCGGATACGTCGTCCTGGTTTCTGAGGTGTAATGAAGTCACACTTGGGGTGATCGCTGGCACCAGACCCTCAACCACCCTGTAAAAGAATCCTAGACGTAGTTGGAGCCGCCGTTCTTGGAGTGTAGTGAGCTCATGTTTTCTCAACAAACCCGTTATGAAGCCTTGCGTGGTGGAGCGGTAATCCTTAGCTATGAAGCGCACTGCATTTCTTTTGTACGCGCTCCAGCATGTTGATCTCTTGCTGCAAGTGTGGGTCCCAAATGATTGCTGCATACTTCAGGATGGGGTGTACGAGCGCGAGGTAGGCATTTTTTCGGCAGATGGTGGGACTGTGCCTGAGGTTCCGCCGGAGAAATCCTAGTGTGCTATTGGTCTTCTTTGTGGTGGATGTGATGCGTTGAGACCACTTGAGGTTGGCGGCGAATTGGATGCCGAGGTATGGGTTATGAGGGACTTGCTGCAGGATGGTATTATTTAGGGAGTAGTAGAAGTAGGAGGAGGTAGAGGATTTTGCAATGCTCATGATGTAGCATTTTGAGGCATTGAATCGCATGCCCCATTTGTCTGCCCATGACTCTAGTGACTTGAGGTCCTCTTGTAGAGTGTGGTGGTTATTAAAGTCGTTGATCTCCCTGTAAATGAGGCAGTCATCTGCGAACAGGCGTACTTGGGATTTGACTGCTTCTGGGAGGTCATTTATATGGCACAGGAATAGGAGGGGGCCAAAGCACGGTGCCTTGTGGGGACTCCTGAGTCTACAGTTGTGGCATTGGATGTAGTGCCCTCTACCACCACTTGCATGGTTCGCTCTGTTAAGAAGCAGGTAAGCCATGTGTGGAGGGTGCCGGTGATGCCATAACTGGTCAACTTATGGAGGAGACGGTCATGGGGTACTGTATCAAAGGCTTTTGAGAACTCCAAAATCGCCATATCCACTTGCTTCCCTTTGTCGAAAGACATCAGGAGATCGTTGGTAGTGGTGAGCAATTGGGTCTCGGTGGAAAAGCCTGAAACGGAAGCCGTGGTTGAGATTTGTGAGTATTTTTTGTTGTTCTAGGTGGGACATGATATGGCGGCAGACTATATGTTCAAGGAGTTTACAACATGCAGATGTCAGTGAGATGGGGCGGTAGTTTGATGGGGTATGCCGGTCACCTTTCTTGAAAGCACAAGATATGTTGGCTCCAAGCCCAATCTTGTGGTAGGCGGCTGGTGGTGTCCAGTGAAGTCTGAAAGATTATGGTCAGGATTGGGGCGATGTTGTCAGCCAAGTTCTTAAGTATCCGGTTTGGGATGTTGTCCGGTCCTGAGGCTTTGTGGGGGTTTAGGGGTGGACGTTACTGCTGTGGTGAAGGCAGATTTGAACTGTTTTAGCAGGATGTTTGCTTTGGTCTGACTGTCGCTGTGGAGATGG